>VSMD01087630.1:0-53042 GCA_008750895.1 Mirza zaza
CAGCTGGCTGAATGGACCCCCCCCTTGGCCAAGGGGACCCCAGAAATACACTAAAGCTGAGTTGCTGGCCGTGAGAAGTCAGACATACCACGGCACACTCCCCTCCCTTGTTGGAGATGTCCTCTGCAGCTCCCTGACAAGCTTGAGTCTGCACAAGACAAAGCTTAAACCACACCTGCAGGTGTATGTCTGGTGGCTTGTCTCTGATTAGCAGACTTCCTTATCTTAAAACATCCCAAGCTTTTAGACAAAGCTTCATTTCTTTAACCCATTACATATCAAAGAATCTTTAAATTCATCTATAACCTTTAAAGCCCCACTTCAAGACGTCCTTCCTTTTGGAGCCAAACCAACGTATGCCTTCCACGTATTGCTTTATGCCTTCACGTGCAATTCCTGCCTCCTGAAACGTAGCCCAACCATGGCGAGACCACTCGCTCGAGGATTATTGGGTGTGGCTCTCCCGGCCATGGTCTCACCTACTCAGATCAGAATACATCTCTTTACACTGTTTTTACAGAGTCTGACACAGGTGTGGAGGTGCCTGGTCACGGGCCACACCGGGGCACAGACAGGTTTGCAGGTTCCCTGGGGGCCAAGATCGGCGTCCTTCGACTCCGGACTGCTGGCGCCTTTGCTCCGTCTGGCCTCCCTGCCTCCCTAGGCACGAGCAGGGCATTCATTCCTGCAAAACCCTCTAGGGCCGGGCCGTCAGAGTCGCCGCCGTACATGACGAAACCTCCGCCAGAGACAGGCCAGGAAGAGCCAACCAGGGTGCAGCCCCGCTCCCTGGCATCAGGACTCGCCGTTGGCGGCTCAGGTCTCCACGCCAGGGACGCTGCTCCGCTTCCCACGGCGCGGCTGGGCCGGGCTCACTGCGGCTGA
The DNA here is from genome assembly GCA_008750895.1 of Mirza zaza. Taxonomy (NCBI): domain Eukaryota; kingdom Metazoa; phylum Chordata; class Mammalia; order Primates; family Cheirogaleidae; genus Mirza; species Mirza zaza. Next base: position 886 of record VSMD01087630.1, read on the forward strand.
GAGTGACGGAACCCGCCTTCGTCTGGGTTGCCCTGTGGCTCACACTAAGGCGAAGACAGGACTTGCAATTTACTAAGAGGATAAAATATTCGGGCGTCTATCGTGCGTCATGCAGTTTAATTTCGCGATGATATGGAAGAAAATACAGCTGAAACTGGGACAAAAACACCCGTAAGTAGGGAGGTCTCTCTCGTGCCTTGCTTTACGGTGAATGGGGCTGTGTGGCCCCCGAATCCGTGTGTCCTAGGGCCCCAGATGAAGCCAGGCGAGAGGGCAGTGCACTGGAGGCAGGGCCTGATTTATCCCAGATCAGGAGGGAGACCGTCCGCGCCTCTCCCGACTCTACTCACACACCTCGCCCTCTTCCCACAGACAGATGCCGTGTCAGAAAAAAATAGGGGCAGCTAGCATAAAAAAAGAATCAATTATCAAACCAGGACTTTTTCCTCTGAAAATCGGTTTTACGGCAATAGAACTGTATCGATTCCTCATGGGACTTAAAAAAGAAAATACCGAAACAAACAACAAACGACCTCCACCCGACTGTGTAAAAGGCAAATGAGAGCCGAGGCCAAGTGTGGACCCTGCCCCAGGCCACCTCCCACCGCCCAGCAAGCAACGCAGGCGAAACTCCAGCTTCGCTTCCTCCCCGCGTGGCGGCGGCGGCCGCGTGAGCCGTGCAGCTCTGCGCAGCGTGGGCCGCACGCCTCCGGGTCCCGCGTCTGGGCCGGCGCGACGCCAGGCCTCCGAGGCTCCCCTCGCAGCGTCTGCGGGGCCGAGGCCTCCCCAGCGCGCCGGCTGCTCTTTTGTGGGTGGGATAAACCGTGAACGAGGCGCACTCTGGCCTATTTCCGACAATGGGTGTGCGTGACTGCCTCTCCTTCCGGGGGCCGGCAAGGGGGGCCGGCGTGAGCTGTAAGGGAGGGACATTATGTCGACACTATGCACAAGACCAGAAAGCAGGTCGTTCCGTCTTCCTTCCCCGCCTGCAGCAGAGCGGGCTGCGGACAGGACAGTGAGCGGCAGGAACGGGGAGGTCCGAAGGCCCCATTGGCCGCCTGCCCTCGTGCTGGGCGGGTTTCCTCTTGTTTGGTGCGTCGCCGTGACAGCCGGCGAAAGCAGAGGTGCCCATCCTGGCCGTGCAGGTACCTGTCGCCTTGGAGCGAGGGACTGCGCTTGGAGGCAGAAAGCAAGACTCCTGGAAAGCCTGCGCGGAAAGCCCCTTTCCCACGTGATGTGAACGAGCCACCTCGCTGCCGTGAAAAATGCGACCAGGGCTCAGAGGCGGTTACTCCCCGCCAGCCTCCGATTTAAGACAACATCGGATTAATCTGTAACTCCGGTGCCCGCGATCCGCAAGGGTAAAAGACGCTTTAACACGTCCCGAAGCAGCATCCCGTTGGAGACGGGGCCGCCGCATCGCTCAGCACTGATAACATCCTCCCATCTCACCACGCCGGTGACGGCCGTGCGGGGCTCCTGGCGTCGCCTGACCACTGCACGGTATTGATGAGACCCTCCGGGCCGGCGAGAGACTGATGGGAAAAGAAAGCGTCTGCACGAGCGAGGAGGAGGGTGGAGGAGAGTCTATCGCTCTTGCGAAGAGGAGGGACATCCAGGGACATCCTGGCGGCTTGATGGGTTCCCGTTGTGCCTCGGCACACGGGAGGGGGCGGAGGCCGGGGGCGGAGGCTAGGGCCGGCCCCAGGGAAGGAGCTTTCTCGGGAGCATGGCAGGCTTCCAGACAATGAGACCGATGAAGGTTTCCGTGCCGGAAGAGCTTTCCTGAACGGAAAAGGAGCAATGTCCGAGACAGACGGACACTCAAGTGCGCCACTGTGGCCCCTCTCCCTCCATCACCCCGTCCCGGAACCGGGGCGCCAGACCTTCCTGAGGTCGGCCCGGGAGAGGGACTCGCCCCAGGCATGAGGGGAGAGGGGGCAGAGCCAAGGGAGCCGGCGGCGAGGACAACAGGTGGGCCACGCCGGGCACGGACGCGGGTGGGAGGACTGGGGGTGGGGGCAGGGTGCAGCAGGCATATGTCGCCAGGTAGACGCGGGACACGAGTTCAATTGGAATGTCAGATAGAAAATGAGAATTTTTAGCATAAATATATCTCAAATATTGCGTGGGGTGCGCTTACCCTTAAAAAACGGCTGCTTATCTGAAATTCAGCTTTAACTGGGTGCCCTGAATTTCCGCTCCCTAAGTCTGGTGATCGTAGGCTCCTGGGCTGGGGAGGAGAGCATGGGCCCGGGAGCCCAGGAAGGGCCTCTGGGACTTCCCGAGACGGGAGGTCCAGCAGAGGCGGCGTGTGGGGGTGGGGGGGCTGAGAGGCGGCTGAGACCCTGCAGGTCGCCGTGGGGACGGCCAGGGCCAGCCGGGAGAAGAGGGCGCCTGCCCTGAGTGTCCGGAGCGGCCACTGAGCTGCAAATCCGCCGCCCATAATGAGTGTGAAAAACGCTCTCCACGCTCCCTGGAGGCCCGTGTGTGACAAAAATTAACTCCAGTGAACACGGCTGCGTCTGGCCGGGGGGTCTGGGCCTCATCATGGCACCGCTTTCCAGACAAATCTCCTTTTCCTCGAAACTTTATTCCAACGGTGGAATAATAATGGCTAATATTTATCTGATGCTCACGGTGTGGCGGGCGCTACGCTGAGTGTCTCTCATATTTCACAGCATTTGGTGCTCACCGAGGCTGCCATCCACCTGCTCGGCAGTCACGCACTGAGCGCCTCTCAGGACCCGGACCGCAGGACGCACGGAGAGCAGAACTTCACAGTAACCCTCCACAGCGTGAATTTCAGGTGAATGATGCTTAATTTTTAGTGTAGGTATGTCCCAAATATTTTATTTATTTATTTATTTTCAGCATATTATGGGGGGTGCAAACGTTGAGGTTACGTATATTGGTTGCCCTTGCCCTCCCTCCCCACCTCGAATGTCCCAAATGTTTTGTGGGGCATACCTACACTAAAATATTTGTTGTTTTTCTAAAATTCAAATTTACCTGGGTGCTATATCATCAGGCCTCTGGGGAACTGCAGCACAGAGAGAGCTTGAGTCACTTGCCCCGAGCCACACAGCCGGGCGGTAGGCGCGGCAGGGCTGCAGTCCAGGCCAGCGCCCGCCTGCGCTGCTGACCACACTGCGCGTGCAAATGCAGGTAAAGTACCCCCATGGGAACGCCCGGGTTACAGAGACCCTGACCGGCGGCTGCAAGCGTGACGAGGGTTACAAAGAAAGGGTCAGGGGCTCTGGAAACCCTGGGGATTGGAAAGGTTTTCTGGGGAAGAAGCATTTATCCCAAAGCCTGAGGGCTAGCGGGAAGGAAGGGGAGGGAAGAACATTCCAGACACCGGGACCGGCTTGGGCGAGGTCCAAGGGTGAGGAGCCCTCTCCCCAGGAACAAGCTGGCCGCATAATTTCTGGGGCTCGGTGGAAAATGAAAAGGCAGAGCCCCTTGTTAGAAAATTACTGGAATTTTAAGCACTAAAGCAAACACGGGGCCCTGGGCCGCACGCCCACGAGGCCGTCCTGTCCGGGAAGCCAAGTGCACAAGGACTGCCCTTGGCGGGAGGAAGGCGGGGTGGGGAGGCTGAGCCAGGCAGAGGGCCTCAGACTCCAGCCCCGGGTAATTGAAAGTCATGGTGTTTCCAGCTGGGTGGTGACATGATCAGATTGATATTTTAGAAGATTTTCTGGTTGCCGTGCAGAGCGCATATTGGATTGGACGCCCGGTGATTAATTTGGCAGCTGTCGCAGCCGCTTAGGCAAAACGTGTCAGTGGCCTGTCTGGAGGGTGGGGTGGCCTTGGAAACAGAGCCCAGAGACGTGGGCTGTTTGAGAGCCACCTGGGAGCCGAGCAGCCGGCAGGAGATGTCCACGGCAGTGGCTGTGGCACCTGAGAAGCAGTGGCCAGGTCAGCCCAAATTGGGCTCTGCAGCGTTGGGTGCAGAGGTAGCGTGGCCACGTGGGGCCACGGGGCGTCTGGGTCTGTGGTCTGGCGGGAGAGGAGCGGGCGGGAACCGTGTGGAGGAACTTCCATGCATCCTCTGTCTGCCTTCCTTCCCCTGAGGCCTGTAATTAGCAACAGCCACGTGTCCTAGACCTGATGATGTGGCAGGTTCTGGAATCAAATTTGTCAAAAACGAGAGCTGTCAGCAGAGCTGGGGGTTTGATGATCTCTAAAATTTATGGGAATGAAATATTCGAGGTGAGAGAAGGTGACGGTGTCCCGTGTATTCCCCGCACAGCCCAGGGCAGCAGAGGGGATGCTGACTGGGCGCCGAGGGAGGCAGGACCCTCTGACCAGGCCGAGGAGAAACCAGGGACACTGGGGACTTGAACCCCCTCAGGCTTTAACCCACAAGGGGACACAGATTCAATTTTTGAATTTTCATAATGAAATAGAATTTACAAATTGAGACTGTGCTAATCAATGTAATTTTTATTTTATTATGTTTTAGGGGCTTTGGGGTGTTGTCACTGAGTCTCTGTGTCTAACTGCTGAGGAGCTGTGAGTTAACACACTGGGCGTAGTCCGGGAGGGAAGATTACATGGGACGCGCGTGCTGGCCTTCAGGGCCGAGGTGGGACCTTGCAGTTAATTCGTCTAGCACCTTGTGCCAACATTTCTGAGTTCCTGGGGGCAAAAGTGGAGTTGTCACCACCGGGTCTAGATGGATATTTGGCAGCAGGGTGAGAGGTCTTGGCATGCACTGCTGCTTGCCTCCTGTTATGGGCTGAATGTTTGTGTTCCCCCCAAATTCAAATTCATATTTTGAAGCCCTACCCTTCAACGTGATGGCATTAGGAGGTGAGGCCTTTGGGAGGTAATTAGATCACAAGAGTGAAGCTTTGTGATGAGATCCATGCCTTAGAAGAGGAGGAAGAGAGGCCAGATCTTCCTCCCTCGATCATGTGAAGACGCAGCAAGAAGGTTGCTGTCCACAAGCCGGGAGGAGAGCCCTTACCAGGCACCAAATCTGCAGACACCTAGACCGTGGGCTCTCCAACCTCCAGGGCTGCAAGGAATGCAGGTCTGTTGTTTGGGCCACCTGCTCTGTGCTATTTTGTCAGGGCTGTCGAAGCTGACGGGTGCATGTTCCCTCCAGGGCCAGCCACTACCCAGTTGGCCATTGACTGGGGAGTCGAGCAAAATGATTAAGAAAAGAAAAATATGGGCTTCTGGGCTGGGCCCTCTGGAGTTTCCATGCCTTTGTGAGTAAATTTCTGTGTCACTTCTTCAGAAGGAGCAATGATAACACCACACTTCAATTTTTCTCCTCTCTCTCCACCTCCTCCTCCCCTTAGAAAGAGACACGGTTTTCTTATGGGGATTGGAGCATCAACAGTCCCTTGGGCTCCATGTACCTGGAATATCTCAAGTGTCTGCTGTGTCAGGGGTGATGCGTGAGTGTCTTTGTCTTTGGGAGTTCTGACCTATGAACTCTTCACTGGTTCTATCACATCCATACCTCTCTTGATAGAAACCTACACTGTGTCAACAGTTTTCTCCAGTGTGACATAAGTCGCCCCTACTGAAGGAAAGTTTTCACTCTGGGTCTGAATTTTCTATTTTATTGTAGAAGGTGTATCGTCCCCCTCAGTTGTCTACAGACAATGATCATCTCCTTTGGGGTTCAGACTCCATATTTGTGCATGTGTAGTACCACCTTAGAGCTTGCTTTTGTGGGAGCTTTGGGAAGGGGGCTTAAATGAGGCAGTATTTATTAAGCTGTGATTGGAAAACTACAGAGAGAGCAGACAAGTCCTAGCTCTAGAAATGTACACTGTAATGTGCAGACATTTGGGATCTACAAAAGAAAACATGTTTATATGTCCTTGTGGTTTGTAGAATGGGGGGTGCACTGAGGAGATTGAAGAAAAGACTATAAATATTTGGATAAAAATGTTATATTGTGTGTGTTTATTCACATTACAAAATGAATATGTAATTTTGGAGCAGAAAAATAGAAAAATAATACAAGTACTAGCATAAGTAAATAAATAGAATTGCCTGTGGTGAACTGCCCAGGAATGTGTGCTGCTAACACTTTGGGGTAAGGCTTTTTAGCCTATTTTTTTGTCTATCACTTTATTTATTATCTTTATTATCTTTTTAAAAATAAAAAATGTCATGATGACACATGTACTTTTATAAATCAGACAAAATATATACCAGGAAAATACTAACCAAAGGAAATCCACTGTGGCTATTTTATTAATGTATTGAATTAAATTGCATTTCTAACAAAAGCAACAAACACTGACAGTGTATCTAAAAATATCAAGGGATAAATGTAAAAATATATGCAAATAAAATTATGAAAATTTATTGAAAAAGTCATTAAAGAAGACCTAAGTAAATGGAGAGATATACCATGTACATGGATAGGAAGACTCAATATCATAAAGGTGAATTCCCGAGAAAACATGTTTATAGATTTAAAGCACTGTGCCTTTTTCTTATGTCAAATAGTATTTTCATGTACTACACCATTTTAATGGGTTTCTAGATTTCTATTTTATAGACATACCATACTCAAGCAATTTTCCTTTGCTTACTATTCAGATATTTTTCTATTTTTCATTAATGTAAAATGCACTATGTTGAAAACCCTTCAATATAATTTACCAAATGTATTTCTAATTACTTTCGTGGCATAAATTCTTAAAAGTAAAATTGCTAGGCCAAAGAACATAGCAATTTTCAAATTTTTTTCAATGTTCCCACCAAAAATATTTTACTCGAGTTTTACTCCTCCCATTGGTGACTGTGTTTGCTCATTTGCTTGTGTCCTCATATCCTGTGTGTCATCTTTCCATTAATCCTTGCTAATGGGCAGGCAAAATGAGCTCACTCACTCACTGCCAGAGCCTGTGCTCTGCGGGGCTGGGGAACATTCCAGCAAAATGTCTGGCACATGTTTGATGCATGAGAAATATTTTTGAATTAAAAAACTGAAAGGCAAAATTGATATTGAGGAAGGATTATTATGTATATTTTTGCTATATATTGATAAAGAAGTGGAAGGGTAAAGAGCTGGCATTTATCTCAGACTGCCCAGACGCCAGCAGCAGAGCGTTACCAGATGCGGGAACATGCCGTACTCTAATGGCAGAGCAGCAGAACATGGGAAGGGGAGGGGAGATGGATGAATAGAATCCTCCCCGACCCTGGCTGGCTGGTTCGGTGATACCCGCTGTCCTCAGTCGAGGAGGAAGGGATGCAAACAAATGGTCTCACAGGCCCACTTCGCCTTCAAACTCCCGGTTGCATCTCCCATTCTCATTGCGTCTTATATCACAGACCAGGGGATACTGTAGAATCGCAGGACAGTGATTCATAAAACCTCTCACCACCCAGAATCCCTGCAGGGACTGGGCAGCTGTAAATGTGCACCCCATGCATTGGACGCAGCTTGCGGATATTACGCAGAATGACCCAGGTCCTGGACACTTACTGCTTTTTCCAGTGGGCGCCCATTGCCCTTTACCATAGAGGACTCAGGTGACAGGTGTTGACAACAGATGCACCTTTTGAGAACAAACACGGGTTCCCACTGAGAGGAGTTTTGCTATTGTGTAAACTAAGTTGATGGCTTTAGCATTTTATCCCTGTTTTATGACGTCCCAAAAGGACCTGGGTCTAGTTTTATAGCCACATCTACTACTGTATATTTTGCTTACAGAAGGCCACATGTTACTAATTTACAGTGTGTGTTTTATCTAGTTTCCTTGCCATAAATCACAGACACATTTATGTGTGTATAAACCATATGCATCTGACAATAATTCTTAGTTTTAATGCAGTTTTAAAAGTTGGATCTTATAAAAAATGAATGCCTGTTTCTCTTGATAACTCATCAATGTCTTAAATTTTGCAAACCCTTCCAGGGACTTGCTTGGCGAGTCGTAGGGAAGGCAGTCCCACCCTGGTGTGGGAGAGCCTAGATCAATGCAGTTGACACATTCTTCCTCAGACATATGTCTAATGACAGTGGGGATTAATTCATTAAACTCAGATGTTTAATGACATTCTACAAATGTGAAAAGGTCGGTCTTTAGTTGTTGCTTCAATTAAGTGTGTGAAAAATTTTGAGTTTAAATCGAAAAAGAAATATGTAATGGAGTGTTTTAATTCCAAAACCTCATCCACTGGAGATTCCCAGCAAAATGCCACTCTGAGGAGCCCAAATGCAAAGTCTCCACCTCCCTGGGCTGGGCCATGCATCATGGTGCCTGTTCAAAGCATGGCTGTGTCCACACCCATAAACCTTTGTCCCCAAGCGCTTGCTTTGTGCACCTCAGAGGGTTCATTATACACCCTGTGACCTCATCCTGTTCATCGGGGAGAGTCTGTAATCGAGCCATTCACCAAACTCACAAAACGCGCAGTGACAGGGCTCCGCTCAGGCCCACCAAAGGCACCACGGGGCTCCCAAGAGCCGCTGTGCCACTTGCAGATGTGGCTCTTTCCGGTGACTGACCCCGCAAGTGTGAGCTCACACTCACATTTGGAACCTCCCTGACGCAGGTGGCTGAGCTGGCGCAGTGCAAAGTGGTGAGTGCCGCTGCTCCACGGGGATGTGGGAAGCTGAAAAGCAGGAACCAAACCCAGAACACTCTGCTGAGGTTTTCATTTTTTAAAAATGCCACTTAGCCTTTAGATCAGCCATCTACAGACTAAAATGCATGACCGACCTTATAACCAGAGGCCCACAGAGCAGGCCCTGTAAAAATACCCTCTTTGAACCAAGAGAGACTTCCAACCTGGAGAAGAATCCTGTCTCTGCTTTTGTCACTTAGCAGAGGCACAACACGTGGGGACTCTGAAAATGTTATAAGCGCTGGATAAGGCGCGACAGATGGAATACTGACGACCGTGGCAACGTCACGGACCAGTGTGGAAATCGCAACTCAACAGAGAAGAGATTGGAGACTTCTCCTGCTCTGAGAAATGCCAACACATCCTTCTCTCAACCCTTGTCTTGAGTCTAGTCCTGGCGTGGCAGAGGCTCCTCTGCCCCTTGTCCTGGGGCTGCTGGCAAGGTTGGGATGTCCCCCAGGGTGGGCCTTGTGGGCCAGGGTGGGACGAGGCAGCACCTGGGACTCCTGCCTGGACCACGTTTGGCCATACACGGCATCGTCATTCAGGAAACGCACTCCCGGGAGCCCCGCGCTGAAGCACTGTGTCCATTTAATCATTTTCCAATCTGTTTCCCTTGTGAAATTCATTACTTTTCATGGAGACAAATATCTGTCAAAATATCATATTAGGATAGCATTTGAAGATTTTTATATCCTTAGCAATAATGACTTCGCATCCTCTTTTCGTTTGAAAGAGAGATGATAAGTCTCTCTGAGAATGGCTTCTTGATCTCGGGCTGTTTTCTTGTCATCGGATGGTAAACACGCTTAATTGGTTCCGCGTGCCCTACTGCTGGGCTCTCGCCGCGCTCACTCACACAACCAGCATTCACTGCAGGGGAAATCAGGGCAGGTTCAACTGCACTTTTCAGGGAGGATAAAGACTTCGGATGAGAGGCAGAAGGTTCTGTTCCCACACATACAAAGTGCCTGGTCTTTAGCATATGGTTGTACTCGCATGTTCATTAGGAGAACCGCTAATCGATAGCAGAAACCGGGCACAGGCATTCACTTCTGCGGATGTTTGTCTCCAGTTTTATTAGCGAGAAAGTGCGAGAGGAATAAATAGAGGTGACACCACAATCTGAAGATGACCTCGTTGCCCTGGAACGGTCTCCGCTCTCCACAGACGCCCTGGCTGGTGACAGGTGCAGGTGGGGTCTGTGGAGCTGTGGTCTGGAGCTGGGCCTCCCACTGCCCTCCTGCCCATCTTGGTCCAGCCCCCTGCGGACTCCTTCCCCCTCCCCCTCCAGCACGCTTGCTTCCTGTGGCGGGGCAGTAGGTGGGGGGAGAGGCTGCCTGCAAGACTCACGTTCACAGTGGTTCTCTTTTTAGTACCTGTCCCCGGATGGAGCCTGACTGCTGGCTGGTGCCACCCTGGCATCAAGGAGGGGGAGTGGAACAAGCCTCGGCTCCCATGTGGAGCCGGTACGAGATACAACCTCCGCGTGCTCGGGCTCAGAGCACGGTGGGTGGCTGGAGTGGCCGGGCATCATCCACCTGCTACGAGGAGTGGCTCCCTGGTCTCCCAGACTCTGCCCCCTCTCCCCACCCCACCCCACTGAATCCCCCCTATTCCCACCGCCCACACCCCACTCACAGCCCCGCACCCCAGCCAGTTTCACGGAAGTGGCCGTGGCTGGTTTTTCGAGTTGCTGCTCCCGAGAAAGCAACTGTGGACTTGATTTAACCATCCGGTCCTTATGCTGAGCCACAAATTTGCAGCCAAACTGTTCTCCGTCCTTTTCATAGAAACATTTCAATTGAAAAAGCGCAATTTCAGACTCAAGGTGAGACAAACCATCCGGCTGAACTTAAATGGGAGTGAAGAGACACAAAGCATGAGGGCTCACTGGAGAGGACCAGACGCCTGAATTTGCTCCAGGCCCTGAGCAAAGGGCGTAATCTACGATGTCCATGCAGACAGGTGTGTCCCTGGGCTGACCTGGAGCTGCCTGGGACTGCTAAAGGAGGGAGGGAAAGCGGGCTTCCCCGGGGTCCTCCAGAGAGAGGAGGTTTTCCAACACATGTGCTCGATGACTGGCCAGCACTGGTCCTGCCGGGAACAAAGCTTTCCAGAGCCGTCGCTGCAGCTGCCGGTCATGCCCCCTCCCTGGGTGTCTGGCGAGAACCTGGCCTGGGTGGTTTTCAGGTTCAATGCGCTCTTGGCTGACAATGTCCACAGATGGTGAAATAAATGTCTAAGATGTTACTGATTCATCTATTTTTAAGTGCTTGTTTGAACTCTAACTTTGCACCAGGCATCATGCCAGGCCCAGGGATAGACTGTGACCAAGCAGACTCTAGCTGCAAAGGGCTGTGCTCTCCATGTCCTGAGACCGTGTGACTGGGCCACGGATGTCCCCAGGGAGGTGTGAGGACGGTGGAGTCTGTGCAGGGACTGTGGCCAGGTGAGGAATTGTGGTCTCTATTCTCAAACAATGGGAAGTCATTCAGAAGTCCCTACAAGGGGGAAGGATTTTAACCATGGAGGCCACACAATCAGTTTCGGCCTTTTATAAAGATCTCTCCGTTGGGTTCAGAGGGACAAGACCGGACCTTGAGTGAGCTGACAGGAGAGGCGTTCACAGGGGCAGGGCGTGGCGGCAGCTCAGACAAGAACGGCTGGGGTGGGGATCCGGGACAGAGGGACTCTGGAGCTAGAATCCCCAGGGCTTGGTGCAGGATTACGTCTGGGGTTGGATAAAGCAAAAGAAAAGCTTGTGCTGGATTTTGGAGCTGCAGTTTGCCACACCAACTGGGTGGTGGAGATATTCCCTAGGAAAGGCAGTGCTGGTGAGGACCAGGATGGGAGGAGATTGTGAGCCGGTCCTTCTGGTCTCTTGAGAATGAACTCTGAGACACTTCCAGGAGGACATGCCCAGGAGATGGTTAGATGCGCAGGCGTCTGGATGCAGGAGAAGTCAGGCTGAGATGGAAATGCACGATTCCGCTGTAGGTGGCAATGAGGTCAGGGACACAGATGGAACTGACTTCCCGAAGAAAGGAAGTGAACGGGAGAAGGAGCCTTGAGGGTCCTGGTATCCTCGGCTTACGGAGGAGGGAGCGTCTGTGGATGGAGAAAGCCGGCCGGGTGCAAGAGGGTGGGCTGAGCCGCCTGACCCCAGGACGAGTCTCCATGAAGAAAGATCTCGGCTCTTTGGGAGAAGGCACCGTTCTGGAGGTCTCAAAGCGGCTGTTCCGTGGGGTGTCCGGGGCTGGTGGGAACCAGGTGGGAATGACAGCGGTGAACCAATGGCGGCGGAGCACAGAGATGAATCCACTGGAGCTGAGCTAAGCTCGAGGTGAATGTGGCCTCGTTCCACCATTGTTCTCAGCTCAGAGGAGCATGGGGTGGGGGGGGGCAACAAAGGTCCCCTGAGAGCTTAGTCCACAGGGCAGGTTCCGCACAGCAGCACGTGGTTGGGCCACCCGACAGGGGTCACCGTGCAGGAGCAGAAGTGGAGCAGGGGGTTGGCTTGTCAGTGGGGCAAGAATCTTTGGAGAAATAGAGGAGGAAGATAAAATCGTGAATTCCCTTAATTCAACGATCATAACATCCTAGGTAGGTGTTCCCTGTTCTTGAATATCCCGCCAACCTTCTCCTCCTTCCTCGCCATCTACTTCTCAATGTAGATCAGTAAGGACAAGTCAAGGTCATAACAGCACGTGATTATAACCAATGGAAAGCATGTGGCGTATGTCTCGTCACTGATTCTCAAAGCAGCCCCTCTGCAGACACCCAGGCTCAGAGAGGAAAATGACGTGTTTTCCAGATTTTAAAGAGCTGCTAAGAGGCAGAGTCAGGCCTTATGACCGGTGCCCTTTCCAGTAGAGAAAACAGGATAATAGGATTCCGCACCAAGGAGGCCTCGCTGAGACCCCTGCCTGCTCTGCTCTGGCACACGGGCTCTGGGGGCAACCTGAGCACCAGGCCATGGAGCCTCAGTGCGAGGGGACAGCTCAGCTCCCGTGGAGGCTGTGGGACCTGAGTGCTCCCCTGCTCCCCTGGAGGCAGCATGGCTGGAGAGGAGTTAGTGCCTTTGCTGGGTCTGTGGCTCCCTTTGTCTCCCTGTGAGGTGGCAAGGTCACTGCCAGGTGGGAGAAGTTGGAAAGCAAGCGTGATATTAACAATGTCCTGTGAACCCCATGGCCCAGCCCAAGGATCGGGGACTTCTCACCCGGGGGCATCCACACTCGCGGCCTCAGTGTCTTCTCTCTTGACTTTGGCCACAGAGGTGGAGGTGGGCGGGCACCCCCTGCTGCCCAGTCTTCACGTGGCTCCGGAGTGGCAGTGCAAGCCTCTTGCCAAGGTGTCCCCAGCTCTTCATGCCAGGGTGACATCAGTGACATTCTGCCTGGTTAACAACTGGGCCTTAGTGATTCAAGACAGCTTCCATGGAAATTCTGCACTGTCAGTTGGCACCCAGCTGACGGAATTCCAAAACGAATGTGATCTGCTCTGAAGCAGAACATCTGTCAATACTTGGCCCCGAATCTCAGGCACAGTCCCTGGAACTCACACAATTTACGAAGGCTGTGACTATTTCATTTCTTCAGAGTTCCAAGACTTTCGGCTTCACAACACCTCGTAGCTTGAGCCTCTCTGCGTGATGGGCTGTGGCAGCCCTTGAGCACACTTTGGAGGTTTACTTGGTGTGACAAGAATGGATATAAAATTATCTGCAACAGATATACCAATAAAAAGAAAAAAGGGCTGGAACTGGCTTGGTCTGCTCGATGAGCTCGTGGTCTTTGGCTTAGCTACTTCTCCAAGTGGCGCTGCTGGAGTGGCCAAGGCCCCCGGGCTGGGACGGCTGGAACATCTGGGGCTGGCAGGGGCTGCTCTGTCTCCCCAAGGCCTCTCCTGGGCTAACCGGGCTTCCTCAGAGCATGGTGGCTTGGGGTAGGGAGCCGTTGATCAAGGCAGCTGGCTTCCCGCAGAGGAGCATTCAAGAGAGAGCAAGTGGAAGGTGCTGTTTGCTAAAACCCAGTTTGTCCCTCTCATGTTCTGCCGGTCACAGCAATGCCAGATCCCGCCAGATTCCAGGGTGGGGCCATGCTCAAGGCCCGCCTCTTACGGAGCGGGTGTCAGAAATAAATGCAGTGTCTGGTTGTCCTCAGTCTGCCGCAGCACGTCCCACTGGGAACCCTGCGATTCACGGATTTGTGTCGAGGCCACGGAGTCTGGCTCGGGAAAGACTGAACAGAAAGGACAGACGGAGAATCCTAAATTATCTAGAGGGTTAACCTCTGCAGGGAAGGGTGCAAGGGAACCCAAGTGAATTATACCTTTCTGATGTCACAATAGTATTAAATAGCGACCCAGATGGATACTCCCCAAACTTAATGCATTGCTCTTAAGATTTTATTTTTATGTTTTTTAAATCGAGGATTGAAAAACAGTCTTATTATAATAGAACATCTCTGCATTGTTTAACACTGTAGTGGACTTGCGGGAAGGTGGCCCTCGTGGCGACCATCCCTGCTCCTCCTCCTCAGTCCCAAGGGCCACCTGACCTGTCCCCTGGCTGCCAGGGTACCCGCAGGGTCTGGCTGCAGGACTCAGCGGGGACTGAGCTAGGGGTCCCCCCTCAGGCCCGATCAGCGTCTCACCCCACCCCTCCCGCAGCCCCACCCCAGGCTAGAAGTGGCCTCTTGTCTTTTAATTTTTGTTTAACTGCAGTTTCATTTTACAGAGTCAGTGTTTCCGAGCTACTCTGAAAGCAGTCTAGGCAGAAATGAATACGCTAATAAATCAAATTCTGAAAGTGTTCAACGGAGGGAAGGAGCTCACACCGCGGCCACTTCCTGATTCCAGCCGCCGCGGTGCCGAGCTGATTCGGGTCGAGGGCCTGGTGGCGCCTCCGCGGGAGTGCGAGGCCCTTGCAGTTCCAACACCCCCCATGTGAGCACCTGCTGGGCCTCTGGTGCCTAAGCATATCACGACGTCTGTTTGTGTTGTCCTCCTGTCTCCGCGGGCGGCAGGCAGCATGCCCTGGGGACGGCCATCAAGGAGCCCCGTGTGCAGGTGCAAAATGATGCCACCTTCCAAATCAGTCCCCTGGGAAGGGCTCTCAGGGTGCCCAGACAGAATCCATCACCAGCGGACTGTGGGGCGCACAGGCGGGGGCCCGTGGCTGCCACAGAGGAGGCTGCGCAGGCGAGATGAGTCACCTGCAATTTAGGTTAACGACTAACTGGAGATTATCGTCCAGAGGTTTTCAGGCACGTTTTCCTGCACTGGCAAGGAGCTATTCTTAATTACGGATACTGTCACAGTCCCACCTTTAATAGGATCAGAGGACGCTTCTCCAGGGAGCAACAGCTCTGATTAGGAACCAGAGAACCTGGCGGTGCGAACCTCTCGGTGTTAGAAGGAAAACGACTGTCAGACTTGTTAAGTCTTCAGATTTTTGAGACGTTCAGGTCATTGCAATGCTCCGTGATTTTTTCCTAATCCCACGTGCCTCTTGGGATCCGTCCTTCCATTGGTTCACCCTTGCTGGGACGTGGTCCACGCTGCCCGTGGCCCTGCCCCGGACTCTCTGGCTGAGCCTTACGGGCTCATCCTCCTCGGGCCCCCAGGCATGCGGGCCTCTTGCCACGCTCGGGTATCCAAAGTGATCTGGAGACCCGGCGTTCCTGCCCACCCTGCCCTGGTGCCTGTGCTTGGCCCACGTCCCCTCTCTGCGGTGCCTCTGCACGCTTCGCCCCCCGGCAGCTCCCACCTGTCATTCTGGGCTCTGCTCAGGTGGCTCATCCGGGCAGCCCTCGCGGGTTGCATGGCGCTGCGGGGCAGCTAGGTCCCGTGGCCACCCCATCACTCAGGGCTTCGAGGAGGTGCCTGTGCCCTGCCACGCCCACTGCAGCCACACCCCTGCAGGAAACGGGATCCCCCGGTTCACTCGATTTAGTGCCAACAGCAGTTGGTAAACATGCTGCAGCAGGATGTTTTGAGATGCCCCGAGAGACATTTTGACCTTTGTAGGTTTTACCTGGCTTTGGAGTCAAGTGATGTGTTGGTGCTGGTCCACTGCTGGTTTGCTTTCACATGCATCTTAATCTGCACCCTCTTGCTGCATAAAAAAAGCTACCCCCAAACCTCATGGACTGAGGCCACACAATTTATTTTTACAGCCCGTACATCTGCAGGTTGGCCGGGAACCAGCAGATCTGAGATGAACGTGGCTGGTCTTGGCTGGATTTGCGCGTCGTCTGTGAGCCGGCTGCCCTGCGCTCTCATCCTCCGTCAGCTGCGGCCTCTGCTCCCGGCGAGGCTTGGCGGGAGAAGCTGGCTCCATATGCCTGTCATTACGCCACCGGGGGCTGGCGGGCCAGCACCGACATGTGCTCCCCATGCTGATGGCAGAAGCACAGAAGTAGAAACATCCAAGGCCGGCGGAGGCCGCGGGGGCACACGGTCACTCCGCCTCACTCTTTTCGGGCCAAAGCAAGTCACACGTCTGGGCCCAGATGCATGGTGTGAAAACAGAGGCTGCCTCTTCAGTGAGAGTCATTCAAGGTTACGTGGTGAAGAGCTCGGATGCACGAGAGGTGCAGAGCTGAGGGCATTAACGCCGTCTCTCACTCTGCCTTTCCTCCACTCCCCGCGGGACGGCCAGAGCCACGTGTGCCGGGCTCCCTTGCCTGCTTGCTTCTGGGCTGGCTCAGGCAGCAGACGCACCAGAGGAGGGTGCAGAGGGAAAAAAACCAAGCGTTTACCCCCACTCTGCTCCTTGAGGCACTCCTGGGAACGACTGCACCTCCTTCGTGGCTGGCTACAGCTCCTGCTGGGCATCCCTTCTCACCAGGGTCCCGGCTCCTGTCGGGTGGCGCTGCCGTGGTCGCCCCTGAAGGCCCTGGCTGATGGCGTCTGCTGACCCTGGTGGCGAGTGGTTTTCTGCAGTGTTATCCCCTGCTTTGTCTCATCAGCCCCTTTCAGTGATCCTATCACTCGTGCAACAATCTCCTCTATTAAATTCTCCCCGTTGGAACACCTAGAGTGTTTCCAGATAGATCACATCCAACCCAGGGTCCCATAGATACCCACCACACCCCTGTGGGACAGATCTGTCTGGAGTCAGACACGCAGGCTGGAGGAGAAGAGGAGGATAATTATTGTGCACAACACTTAATAAAAACAAATCGCTTTTTTTCTGGGAATGTGTTTTTTTTTTTTTTAAGAAGCAAAAAAGATATGGATGAAGTAATTAACAAACATTAATGATGTGGCAAATGTCTTACAGTCAGGGCACATCACTAGCCTGACTTTGCAGGATCCCGAAGCCCAGGGCTATGTCTCACACCCTGCCGCTTGGTCCCTGCCTACCAGGCCCACGTGGAAGTGTGAGATGCCATCCTGCCCACCTTGCAGGGGGAGGGGGTGAGAGGAGCTGCTCAGCTCGGGGGTATGACAGAGCTTGAAGAGTGTGAAATGAAGCGTCCTGCTTCTGAAATCTAACTGTATCAAATGGTACTCTTCTCCACTTTGTTATAATAGAATTTTCCCTTTCCATGGGGGGAAAAAAGCCAACACGAACTTCTACATTGGAAGAGAGCTTGTTTGCTGTGGGATCCCCACGGAGAATGAAGACATAGTGGTGCAGACTGTTTGCTGGCTGGGCTTGTGGAAATTCCTAGCACTAATAAAATTTAATTTAAAATAGTAAACTCACTGCCTTTCCGTGACACATATATAGGTGTTACATAATTATGGAACAAATGGCCTTTCTGGGGAGGTTGAGAGGCAGGGATTTAGCGCGCACTGCTGAAGACGCACAGTGCCTTCCACTCCTCATTAGAGCCCGGAAATCTACACAAATCATCCTGCAGGCGGCTGCCGCCCCTTCCCTCCATCGCTGATTATCGGAGCAGCCAGGAAAGGCTCCAGCCTCATCTGTCTGACAGATAAGAGATGCTGTTGGACAGGTTTCTACTGTGACAGGCAGAAGCAATATCTGGCGCTACAGGGGAGCACAGCCATTTAAGTCTTTATAAGGCAACGCTCGGGAAGCAGAGAGCTTTACGCCTCAAAAGATACAGAAGTGGGGAATATTTACCCATCACTTGTAGTCCACACGGCAGCTTTCATTAAGAGTCAAGTGATGTTTTAAGTGCTTTCGAGACGTTTTTTCTTTACTTTCTATTTTTCTTTCTCTATTGTTTTATCCATCCACTCTTTGTCAGAAAAATGCATATACCACTATCTCTACCACTCCAATGTACTGTCATGCTCACGGAGTCACATTCGATGACTCGAAATATTAAGGTCAACTTACTCTGTTGTATATCTTGCCTGTGATGATCAGAATAATTTGGGAGAAAATTCTCTTTGGGTCTTCCCAAGAAAAGGATAATATCCCAAACATGTTCCTGAGGGTCAAGACCTTTACCTACAACCATCTCTGTCACTTTCCCCTGAGGCCACTCATCCCAAACTTCGCACATCCAGGGTGAACCCATCACCTCCCCCAAGCCCATTCCTTCTCTTCTGGCCCCTGCCTGTCTACCCAGCCCCCCATGCTGGTGTCCCTGGGATAGTCCTCAATTTCCTCTTCTGCCTCCACATCCCACGTCCCATCAGCCACTAATCTCCAGTGATTTCAGCTCCTGAAATGCACTGATTTCCCTATTTTTTCTCGAGCTCCACTACTTCAGATGCATACAGTCAGAGCCTCATAGTTGCTCATCTGGGCTGTTGGAATTGTTTCCTAACTTATTCCTTTGCTTCTTTAATTTGTCCTCAAACCTGCCACAAATTTCAGGCTAGAAATCTGATGACTGCCATGATATAAAGGAAAAGACAAGACCCTCACCTTAGATTGAATTTCACAGTCATGCACATTTTAGTCCAACTACCGTGAAAATCACATGCTTGTCTTAGTCTATTTTGTGTTGCTAAAACAGAACACCACAGACTGCATCATTTATAATGAACAGAAATTTATTTGGCTCATGACTCTGGAGGCTGGGAAGTCCAAGGACATGGCACGGGCATCTGGCGAGGGTCTTTGTGCTCATTGTGCTGTGGCAGAAAGCAGGAGGGAAGAGAGGGAGACAGCGCAAGAAAAAGAGTGGGCCAAGCTTGCTTTAGTGAGGGCCCCACTCCTGTGACAACGGCTCTTTCCTGTGATGAAGGCATCATTCCATTCACGAAGCCTCATGGCCTAGTCACCTCTTATTTGTCCCAACTCTGAATACCCTCATAATGGAATTGAATTCCAACACGAGTTTTGGAGGGGACATTCAATCCATAACACTGCTACATTTTATTTTTTGCTTTTTTATTTCCATAAGTATTAATTTTTTTGACATCAAGTACATAAATGAATCATACCTCTCAGTTCATGGCATACAGCTGTCATCAGCAAACCACATCATTGACTTCTTTTGTTTTGTTTCATTCTATGATGTTTTAGTGTTTCCTATTCCATCTTCCCTTCTGGCTCCCAGTCCTCTCTCCCCAGTAGGTAAACAGTCTGATGGTTTAATATCTATCCTTAGATTTATGCACTTTATTTAAATAAGGTCAGGTTTTTGTATATGTGTGTGTGTATTTGGCTTACTTATACTATATTGCATTATAGGCCTGTGTTTTTACTTTTTGCATCACTAGTGTGTTCTAAAGGAAGACCATATCTCCATTCCTGCATCCAGTTTCTATTTCTGAATGTCCCTCAAGGAGATACTTTCTATATCTACCTGTTACTGTTTTCTCAGTAGGAAATTTGGTATAAATTACCTTGTCTACCATTACTGAAAATGTGTATCTGTTTTAATATTTGCTAGAATAAGCCACCTCTATTTGACTTTCTTTCCCAATGTTATCTCAGCTATTTTTGAACAATTGTTTTTCACATAGACTGTGAATCTGCTAGTTGAATTCTTTATAACACAATTGCACAATTCCTAGGAATAGTCTACTGGAATGCAGGTCAGCATTGTCTTTTCTGGAGTTATTTTTCCTCTCTGATTTTGAATTTTATTTATTTGTGCTATGCATTTGTGTCAGAGGATTAGCTAGGTAATTATTCTCAAAGAAACAACTATTTTAAACCTTTTATTATTCAAGTTTTAAAATGTATATAAAAATAGACTGAATAGTATGATGGACCCCATGTACGTCAAGGTTTATCAAGTCATGGCGAATCATCTAAACACCAACCAACATACAGCATTTGATTATTTTGAAGCAAATAGTAGAAACCATGCAATTTTATCTATTAATATTCCAAAGAAACAAATGCTGATTTTGTTTGCCTACAGTGCTTTAATTCTATATGTAGTCAACTTCTGCTCTTATGTTTCTTCTTTTCTCTTTAGGTTTTGTTATATTCTTTTTATAGCTTCTCAAGCTGAACAATTAGCTCTTTTATTTTGATAATCTTTGTTTTCTGCTAAATGATAGAAATAACAATGATCAGCTCATAGTCAATCAAATTATCTACAGAAACATGGGTCATGTATTTCATTAGTGGATATGTTTGTGACAGTAAAATCTTTTAGTTCTAATTCTCCTTTTGTTACTACATAATTTCCCTTGTCACTCACTATGATCTTGCCTTAAATTATGTTTTGTCTAATCTTAAAATTTCTACGCTGGTTTTCATTGGTTTCATATTTAAAAAAATATTTTTCTGTTATTGCTATAATATTTTTTCCCTTTGTACTAAGTTTGTTTCTTATAGCTATTTTTTAACTTAATCTATTGTCTGACTTAAAATAAAGGAATTTAATCCTTTTATATTTAATGTGGCTATTTTTTATGCTTCATTTCCTCTGTTCTAGTTCATGTGTTCTATTTACCATGTTTCCTACATCTTTTATCACTTCCCTTTGGCTAGATTGAATTTTCTTGTGCTGGTTTAGAAATTATACATTTTATTTTTATATATTAAGTGAATACCTTTAGATTATTAAAAACATATTCTTAACTTCTTATACATTTTTTAAGCTTAGCAATTTCCATTATATATTTCTCCTAGGAAAACGAGCTTAGCAGGACACACTCAGGTCTTCCTCCTCTCCTGATATGGTCTGAATGTTTGCGTTCCCTCCAGAATTTATCTTGAAATTGAATCCCCAATGCAACAGCTGTAAGAGATGGGCCTTGGCGAGGCGATTAGGCCATGAGGACTCTTCCCTAGTGGGTGGGATCAGTGCCTCACAGAAGGGCCTGAAAGGATGTATTTGTCCTTCCATTCTTTCCACCATGTGAGGACACAGCATTCAAGGCACCATCTTGAAAACAGAGACCAGGCACTGAACCTGCCGGTGCCTTGACCTCAAACTTTCCATCCCATGGAACTGTGAGAAAATAAATTTCTGTTCTTTAGAAATTATCCAATCTCAGATATTTTGTTATAGCAGCATAAATAGACTAAGACACCTCCCTACCCACATATCTCCGGATGTACTTTCCATAACATTCATGAGATAATTCCTCTTGAATAAACTTAGATGATGTCACCTGTAAAAGAAAGTTTATCATACATAGACTCCTAGCTGTATCAAGAGCTCCTCCAGGTCAGGCACATGCTGCCATAGTTCTCTGTAGAATTACTGTCTTATATCGCATCTGCAAACAATAGGCATTTTCAGTAGTGTGCTGGAGCAGACTTGTAACAGCTCATGAGAATCAATCCTATGTCTCTTGCCCCAACTCTACATCCCATGATGTCCTATCAGTATGTTAAAGTTGGTCATACTAGGAATATTTACACAGCAAAAATTGATAAACATAACAAATGCATCATTCTCCTCCAGGAGCCATTCTTCCAACACTCCTCTGGCCTGCTTCTTACATATTTGCTAAGTTAGTGAAGACACAAAGATTTTATCTAAAGATGTTGAGGCCAGCTTTTTTTTTGTACAGGCCTATTACAAGGATTTGCTTTTCTGCAGGTAGGAGGGGAACAGTGTCTGGCTGTGCAGGTGGACAATGGCAGGTGCAGAAAGCTGCAGCAAGCCCCTGATCACAGACCTGTAGAGCTGTGGAGGGCAGGACCCTGTCATTTTACCAACGCTCAACCTAGGTCAGAAGGGAAGGGTGACTGCATGGCGCACCTGTGAGCACTGCTGTAAAGCAGCTCCATGGGTACCTGAGGGAGATCCCCCAAGTGAAGCAAGTGTTGCTGTCCCCTTTGGGTCTCAAATGGAGCTAGGCAGCAAAAATTCTTGATTTTCATGCTTTTTTTATTAACTGGTGATGATTCACATTCTTTTTAACCCAAATGTGTTGGATTGAGTGAGTGAGTGTAAATTAAGATATTACCTACTGCCCACATCAGGATCTTCAGGAAATTCTACCTCTTATGCTTTAAGGAAGTGTTGGTTAAAGATCTAAGTTCACATTAAGAGAAAAATGAAGAAAATTCCTGGTGCCTAGCAATGCTAATAGATTTCGTCTATTTTTATGCAATTCAATTCTGTCATTAAGTTTATGGTAAGATCAGGTGAATTCTTCCAGAACTTCCACCCAATGTGTGTGAAGTTGCTATGGAAAGAGAAACAGTTAATTAGTTTCCACAAATACTTGTACCTCACCTGGAATTATTTTGGTTGCAAGAAGATTTCAGGTCAATGCACTGAAAGTAAAAGTATGCTTTGTTGATGCTTTCCATTTCAGAGAATGATTTATTTTTCAGGGGTTATTAGAAATTCTTAGTAAAGGTCTTTATTTTTCTTTTTTCTTGTAAAACCTAAGGATTTTTTTTTTTTTATATAAAAGGGGTAGAAATAAAAATGCAGTCCATCTTGGTAAAAGCAAGTAACCCAGAGAAGAGGTGACACTGGCAGCCTTCCACGCATTATTAATATTCTACAATCTAAAGAGTATGAAATCCCAACAATGTGAGTCAAATGCAGAAAAAAATGTTTCTTAAACCAAACTAAACGAAAACACTTGAGGTAGAGGTAATGAGTCTAAAGCCCCAGGCTTAATTCCCACGGTCCCATGGGTCAGCTCCGAAGTGATCAATGTATTTTATGCAATCTCACGTGGTACCTGGTCTTGTCTGGAAGACGTGGGATAGATTAATTGATGAACTGGTCAGCTGTCTAGCTGTTTTTCCTAATTATTTTATCCAGAAACTAATATGTTTTCTGGCCACTGCACCATGCTCTTACGTTAAGTGTCATGAACTTTGACCCTGGATTCCAGGAAAACTTTCAGACTCAAGTCCCTCACCCTTTGCAACTGCAAAGCAATCGGCTCTAGCACTGCTGTACATCTTGCTTGGGCTTTTCCAAACCTCGACCTTGCTGGGCACCGTACAATGGACGATACAGCCTAGACCCTTCTGTAGGGACTAAAAAGCCTCAAAGATAGCTAGGAAAGCACAGCGAATTGATGGAAACTGTGTCTCTGATTCAAAAATAAGTCACAACTGAAAGTCAGAGGAGACGTTTACATATCCATGTGTACATATACACATATTTAGTAATTTCATAAGCACTTCCACTGTGCTGCTCACGTGCCCGCCTCGCCCTAAGCACGTTACAAACGTTAACCACTTCACTCCTCATAACGAAGCAGTCTTACCGTGCAGGTACCACCAGAACCCCAGTTTAGAGACGAGGAAAGCGGGGCTCCACGTCTGTACGCTGCATCACCAGCCCACGGCCCGCCCACAGCAGTCACAAGGCCACACTGACGGCGGCGGCTGCTCCCCGGGGAAGGACCCGTGGGGTTGGCCGCCAGGGACAAAAGGAAATTTCCATTGCTGCAGGTGTCCTCTTCCGGGCTCCGCAGGGAGACCCCGAGACAAGGGTTCCGGGGCGAGCGGGGCTCTGCCAGGAATGTCACATCACTAAGTACGTATACACGCACGGATAGACTCCTCTCTCCTTCAGCTTTCAGTTGTGGCTTGTTTCTGAAAGGGTGAGGACGGCAGAGAGTCTGGGGGGAGCCACGTGGCGCAGCGTCCCTCAAGTCCCAGGTGGGCCGACGCCGGCCAAGCAGGCCCCGCAGGCAGGACCGGGCAGGAAGATGGAGCCTCCACGGTCCAGGCTGGGTCCGGGGTGCCCCGGAAGTACATTCCTGCAAGCACGCTCCCGGAAGCACGCTCCCGGAAGTACATTCGGGGCACTTCCGGCTCCCGGGGCCAGGGTCCGAGCTGGGCGGTGGGGTGTGTCCGCCGCTGTTGCCGAGCAGGTGGCCCCGGGTGTGGAAGCGGCAGAGGCGTCGTGGGAGGCGACGGCACTGAGCACCGGTGGGTGACTTTTCGTGCTGTTTGAACTATCCCACTGGGTTGTGTGTTTTTTTTTTTTTTGAACAAGGGAATTTACGGGCGCTTCCCGCTTCCTGTGCGTTGCCGAGAGCAGATCTGGGAGGCAAAGGGAGCGCCCCCGAGAGCCTTGGCCGGAGATGAAGCCGTGGGCAGGGGGACCTGGGGGTCCTGAGGACACGCAGTCACCTGCTGGCCACGCCAGCAGTGTCTCCCCGCCCACGAACGGGGCCGACCTGGGGAGAGGCTTCTGCTGCAGCTTGGAGCCTCCGCTCCGCCGAGGGAGGACGCTGCTTGGTGGGCAGGTGGAGAAGTAGGAGCAGGATGTCACTGCGGTCGTGGGGACGCCTGGGTTCTGGGGCAGGACACGCGGACAGAGTTTACGTGAGACAGAGTTCTGGCCAGGCCTTGGGGGCCTGGGCTGCCCCGGGCAAGCACGTGCCTGCCCCACAGAGGTGGCCTCCTCCTATCTGAGGGATGTGGTCTGTGAGTGAAGAACAGGTAGCAGGAGACAGGTCCGGCGATGGAATTGTCCATCGGGATGTACATGTTGAGTCACCCTCAGGGAAATTTAGCCCCAGAAGTCCCTGCCGCCTTCTTTCTCCCAGCAGCACCAAGGCCTGGGGAATTCCTTCTGGAATCCCGCACTCCAGGGCTCAGGGGAAGAGAGCTGGGGAGGAGCCGGGGAGTCGCCAGCACCTGGGCAAATGTGATAGTGGAAAAGTAGAGCTCAAGAAACTCCGATGGGAGAGACTCCTCCCTGGTCTACGGGAGCTCCCATGAAGACAGGAAGTTGGTGACAGCAGTCTGGAAAGTGGTTTACAGGTGAGGATCAGGGACTGCAGTCTCCAAAGGCACCGGGTTGCTAAGTGTTGAAGCACTAGGGCTCCCCTCCTGCGTGCACATTCTCACCCCAAGGTGCCGTGCACGTGTCCCGCAGTGAGGGAGGAGGAGCCCTGATCCCCTCCTTGATGGAGGCTGCCTGTCCTGCATCCTCCTAGGACTCCCCCAGTTCCTTTCAACTTCCTGGTTTTGTATCTGTTTTCTCAAGGCCACAAGAATAGGGAAATGAAAAGCATTTTTTAAAAAAGAAAACAAGCAGAGGGCACTCATAGGCAGGACAGAAGAGGCACAGAAAGGAGGTGTTTCTTTTGAAAGCAGATACGCAAGCACCATTACAGAGCTGAGGCTTTTTAAAATGGACCAGATCAAACAGGCTTGTTTTCTAAGGAATCCGGGAATCCAAGGAGATGAAGGCTGCTGTCTCCTAGACAAGAACCTCCCACTGCCCTGTGCCTTTTCGCTGCACACCGGGGGCTCAGTTTACCAATCGAAACTGTATCTTAAAATCTGCCAAACTAATCAAGTATCATTTTCCTATGTAAATAAAATGGTGAAGATGAATTATTCAGAGCCGGGCCAGAGCATTTGCATGCATTCATCATGCACACAGATGTGTAATACAGTGTGTCTCTCTCAAGATGTTTTCTAATATTTACGAAAACAATTCATAAAATTAAATCCCATTAGTTCTAGATTAGCACTTGACATTCATCAGACTAATGACTCTTCTTGCTAGAGGGGAAACCCTAAGTTTCAATAACACTTAATAGCTTCTTCTGATCACCATTCAGCAGAATTATCCCTACTTTTCTTTACAGAGATGGCTTTGTTCCTACAGAAGTACATTGTTATCTAGCTTGTAACTCAAACTTCCCATTTCCGGTGGAAACGTCTTTTGTTCAGTTTTACGTTTTGAAGCAATCATGTCAGGTAAAGCTTCCTGGAAGGCATCGATACACGTAATCATGGCCACTTGCCAGCTGTTGAATTATTCCGCTTCCCCAGATCGTCATCGGCCGTGAACACAGGAGGCAGGTGTTGCTGCCGGTGCAAGTCTGGCTGCCCGGCTCAGTGGAGGAGAAGCCGGTGCTTTGATGAGTGTGTCACTTGGCCGGTGTCATAGCACCCACTTCAGATGATTCCTAAGGGCCTCTGTCACTGGCATAATTTAATTCTTCGTGCTCACTCTAGACTAAGTAGATGAGCCATATTGTTAAGAGGCTCGGGGCCTCTCATGTGATGCGTCCTGAACACTGTAGGAGCAGCAGAGCTACGCGTGGGACTGTGCGAATTTTAGGGCAACTTCAAGACTTTTAAAGCATTTAAGGTCACCATATCTGGGACTGTGTTTTCATGGCAAACAAATGCATCCTGGCCAGACCAGGTTCCTGCAAGCCTAGCTGATGGGGGTGTGTCCACACCCAAGAACCTTTCCATGTCTGAAGCATTTTGGGTCCTTGAAATGTTATCAGCAGAGATTAATTTCTTTAAGTTACATATTTTTCTCTCTGTCATGTTTTGAAACATAGAATTCCAGAGATTGGCATGTTTGACTCTGGACATCCTCAGCATGAATGCCGTGCGTGTCACCTGGCAGGTGCCGTTGTTGAGGGAGCAAATGCCTGTATCACGCATGCTTTTTGCTGCCGGAGTGGGCTGAGGCCACAGGAGCTGACCAGGTGACAGCATTAGAGGGCTCAGGGGAGAGGCCAGGGCTGCAGAGACCCTGGGGGCAGAGCAGGGCTGAGTCCAGAGGGTGTCGCTCACAGGGGAGGCGAGTGGAGGGCATGAAGGCCTCGAGGACGTGGCCAGTGGAAGGGGCACCTGTGAAGTGTGGCTGGGAGGACTTTGCCTAAGAGGGGGGTGTCAAGGTCTAGAGAAAGTGAGGAGCAGCAGGTGCATGGGCGCCACAGCAAGCATGCTCTCCGTGGCCATGGCCTGGCAGGGGACATCTCGGGAGGCAACATCTCGGGAGGTGACAGGCATACAGAACACGAGGAGGGTGGGAGCCAGTTCCGGGACAGAGTCACTGTGTGGGGTGCCCACGGGAAAGGTCCTTTGGAGTTAATACCTGTCTCTGGGGTGGACAGGAACAGGTCAAGGGGGTCTGTGCTGCCTCGGTTGACCCCACTGGAGTTGTCTCCTTTGGGGCAAGAATGGCTCTGCCTTTGTAGCTTTTCCTCAGTCTGTCACTGATGTGACGACATCTGCAGGACATGGCCATGGTCAACTGCTGGCCACACCGCAGCGGCAGGGCGGGAAGCCCCTCCTCCCGGGGACCTGGGCGGCGTATCTCCGGGTTCAGTGCTCTGAGCCTTGCCCAGGGCTCGGAGGGCTCTCGGCTTGTTCAGTCACAAACCCTGGGGCTTTCTGCACCTTGTTCCCTCTTGGTTGACAGGGCCCTCGCCTGCTTCCTGTGTGTTTTTATCAACTCCTAGCAAACTGCACACCCACCCCCAGGAGCAGGGCAGTGGCTCCCCTGCACGCCTGCTGTTTTCTGCAGTGCCGGTCACGTTGCTGGATGTGGGAGCCCACCCTATAGGGGGCCCCGGGTGCTGTGGATGGGGGGACCTGGGGGAGCCCTGGGAAGCGAGTGTGGCTTCGAAGGAGCTTTCTGTGCATGATATTCCTGGGGTGCCCTCCCGGGGTTCCAGTCTAAACCGAGCACTAAGATGGCTCTGATTTAGATGCTGTTCCTCAGCAGATTCTGGAAAAGGCTGACAACGCAGCCTTTCTGGAATGCTGTTTTTCTCCAGGGAGAGGAATCTTTGGGAGGCCAAAAAGAGAACATTTATGCAAAATCAGGGCTGAAAGGAAATTGAAGCTGGACTGGCTACCTCCGTTCCAAACTGTCTCTCTCAGCAGAACCGTTTCCGGGCACAGGCCCATCACCGCGGAGGGCCCTGGCGAGGTCCCAGGGCCTGATGCTGAGATGCAGGGAAGGCCACCTCCTTGCCACTGAGCTCCACACCGTGCCGCATGTTAACCATCTCTCCAGCGCGATAAAGGCTCTGATGAAATATTTATTGATTTTTAAGAGCAGCCCATCTGTTATGAAGTGGCGCCCTTTGCATTGTGTGTTTGCTAGTTGTGCTCTCGCATTCGTGGAGGCTGGCAGTTCCTGCGAGCTCACGGGTCCTCTGCTTGGAGAGTCCTCCCCCTGCGGGCACCTTCATTCTGCCTTTCTCATGTTAATCAGGTTTTGAAGAAATATTAAGCAAATTCCCCTATTGTGGGGAAAAACGAACTTTTTGGGCAAATGAGCCTGGAGGTTTTCAGAGACCAGTGCTTCTCTGGGCTTCAGCATTCCTCCAAAACCGAGTTTCATCAGACTCTCGAGCCACGTTCATAGCCCAGGTCTGTGCGGACTGGTCTTCACCTTCATGCACACACACGTGCTCACAACTGTGTGCCTGTCTGATTAGGGTCCGTGCCACTGTGTCACCGCCACCCCTTTCTGTGATGTCCTCTGCATTGCAGGGGTGGGGCTGCATTCTAGAGGGGCACCTAGAACCGCATTTCCTGAGCCCTGCTCCAAATGGCTCTGGTTGGAGCCGACCCAGGAGAGCCCCTTGTGTGAGCACTGAGTGAGGGTCAGCCACCTTTGCAAGCAGAGGCACACGTCTGGCAGAGGACAGTGGCGAATAAGAGATCGCTGAGAGTTTCCCTGAGAGCTCTGTGAACTGCCCACTGTGCTCTGGTGGGAGGCTGAGCGTGGGGCCCCCGGCCAGGGGAGCGGCATGCACCGTTTGCTCCTGCGGCCCTCCCTCCCGATGGCCACACGAGCCTCTCTGTGCTTGCAATACCTTGAATGACACCCTTTCACGGATCCAACTGTGCTCACGTAACGAGACAGAACCCTGGTGCAAAAGCACAGGACCTCCCCAAGAAGGCGTAGTGACCCCAGGGAGAGGTGAGGGGCACTGATGGGACCCAGGGGAGGAGGAGGCGAGAAGCCCCCTGAGCGGGCCCGAGTGGCCCAAGCAGCCGTGCCCTGGGCCTGGGGG
Source organism: Mirza zaza (assembly GCA_008750895.1). Taxonomy (NCBI): domain Eukaryota; kingdom Metazoa; phylum Chordata; class Mammalia; order Primates; family Cheirogaleidae; genus Mirza; species Mirza zaza. The sequence continues at coordinate 29,623 of VSMD01087630.1, forward strand.
CAGCAGCAGGGCCCTGGGTCGCCTGAGCCCCACTGGGCTCCGGGGGGAGCACAAGGGAGCTAAAGCCGAACCTGGGGGAACCGCTGGACCTCAGGTGCTGTCCTGGGGCGTCGGGGAGCCCTGCTGCCGTCCACTTCCTGCCTGGGAGGTGTCTGTGATCCACTGCAGAGACTGTAAAATATCGGTTGCTGTTTTGTTTATAGTAGTGTAAAAAAAAAATTACACTTTTTTCCAAGATAGAGAAAATACAAAGAACCACGGCGAGTGCTTTGGAATGTCACGGTCCGTGATGCACCCCAGTCGTGGCCTCTGTCCCCACCCAGGGCACCGTTCCTCACACGCCTGTGTGAACCCGCTGATTAATTTTGACACTTTTCACAACTTTCTTATCCATCTTCTGTGGCTTGCTCTTTGGGGTCATGGTTGGTTGTGGCTTCCTTCTTGGTAACTGTGAAAACTTGAAAATGATGTCAAAACAAAAGACTCTCTTAGTTTTCTCCTTGTCAGTGTTTAAGCCACTGATATGGGGACAGTTTATTGAGTCATTAATTGCTATATTCTAGAAGCTCAGAGCAATTGACAGCCATCACCTCATGTCCTGTGATCATTAGTGCCCCATTTTATCGCTGAGATGTAGAGAAGTTCAGAAACTTATTGACACGGCAGAGCCCTGAAGGGAGCACCTAGGTGAGCTCCAGGGCCCAGGCCCAGGTGTGGACCTTCAGCCCTCGGTCAGCCTCACCCAGCTGCCCCTCACTCTGCCTCCCTGTGTCCCTCCTGTTCGCTCCATCTCTCTCTTTCCCCTCCCTTTCTTCTGTTCTCTTCTTTTCCCCAGTGGGGGTCCGGCCCACAGACCAGAGATCACTGGGGGCTGCCCCACAGCATTGGTAGGACACGTGCTTTCCACACACTCCGCTGTGCCAGGAACGTGCCCACCTTGATGCCCAGATCAAAGCTGATCCGCCAGACTGACGGGAAATGCAGACATTTTGAGACGGAGGCTCCTTTTGATGAAGGGTCATGGCATTACCCCCGAGTCTTGCGTAGTCCAGAAGATTGGGCCGTAGCCCCCAGCCCCACTCATGGATGCCTCTGGCCCATGCTGGCAGGACCTTCATAGCACTCCTGCTTTGGAGTTGGACGTGGGTGCCAGAGTGAGCATCTGTCACCACGGCTGGAGGCCAGGACACCTGCTGGCACCTTCCCGAGCTCCCAGGGGACCCTTCCCCCTTTTAGTTCTGAGCACCCTACCTCCCAGAGCAACAGTGTTCCCGAGACAGAAATATTGCAGACACCCTTCTGTGGCTTGGCTGTGTCGAACAGAAGTTCATGTCCCCTGTGTAGACATACTGAGAAGTGGGACACTTAGGAGGTGATTGGGTCATTCTGTCCTCGTGAATGAATTAATCCAGTAATGGATCAATGGATTATCAAGGGAGTGGGTTAGTTATCATGGGAGCGAGTCTGCTACAAAAGCCAATTTGGCAGTTTCTCATGAGCCCTGAGTCACCTCCGCACTCCGCAGAGAGTCCCCAGCAGTGAGAAGGTCCTCATCAGACGTGGTCCCTAGATCTTAGAATTCTGAACCTCCAGAACTGTAAGAAATACATTTTTGTCTTTAAAAAGCACCCAATCCCAGGTATTCATTCATAGCCACAGAAAATGGACTAAGACAAAATGGCACCAGAATGTGAGGCTGTTCCATAACAGATACCTGGAAATGAGGAAGTGGCTTTAGGACTGGGTGATGGGTCGAGGCTGGAAGATTTTGGAGGAGGCTGGAAAAGGTCTGCTTTGCTGTAAATGGAGCAAAAAGAGTCTCTGGGGACGGCTCAGAGGAAGAGAAAACAGGGGAGAACCTGGAACTTCTTAGATTACTAATTGGCCATGACCAGAATGCTGGTAGAAACATGAAGAGTAAAGGCCGTTCTGACAAGGTCTCAGACGGAAATGAGGAGTGAGGTATTGGAAACTGGATTAAAGGCCATCTTTCTTATAAGTTAGCAAAGATTTTGGCTGAATTGTGTCCATGTTCTAGGACTTCATGGAATGTAGAACTTGTGAGCAATTAGCTGGGACATCCAGCAGAAGAAATATCCAAGCAGTGAAACGTTCAATCTGCTGCATGGCTACTTTACAGTAAAATAAGGGAGAAATAAGATGCTTTAAAGACAGAATTTATAGTTAGAAAGGAAGCAGGGCTGTGCGCAGTGACTCACGCCTGTAATCCTAGCACTCCGGGATGCTGAGGTGGGAGAATGGCTTCAGGCCCTCAGTTCAAGACTAGCCTGAGAAAGAGAGAGAATCTGTCTCTGCAAAAAAAAGCAGATAAATTAGCTGGGCATGGTGGTACTCACCTGTAGTCAGAGCTACTTGGGAGGCTGAGGCAGGAGGATCACTTGAGCCTAGGAGTTTGAGGACTCAGTGAGTTATGATGACACCACCATAATCCAGCTTGGGCAACAGAGTGAGACCCTGTCTCAATACATACACACACACACATACATACAAAGGAAGCCAAGTGCAAAGATTTGGAAAACTCCCAGCCTGGCCATGGTAAGAGTGGAAAAGCGTGTCCAGTAGGAAAACCAAAGGTGTGGCCTGGTAACTGTTTGCACAGAGATTGATACAAATAGAAGGTGTCACCTGAAGAATGATGAAGTTCATCCATTTAGAGAGGAGAGCATTATTTCTCACGGAAGGCTGCAGCCTGGGATCATAGCTTCTGGCCAGAAGCCAAGAGCAAGCACTTCAAGGGAGGGACAATGGGAACAGGAATTTATGCTGAGTAGGGTGGCCAAACCTGCATATTTAGCAAGCTATAGGAAGAGTCATGAATACTTCTAAAAGAAGAAACATGCACATGTATAATTGAACTTCATGTAACGTCATGGAGTCCATGTACGAAAAGTGGTGGCCTTAGCATGATCTGAGTATGGAGTATTTGGCCCACTGACATCAAAAGGTGAAGCACAGGACCCGGAGCCCTCATTGTGCTTCTCCTGTAGACTGGCCAGAACCACTCTGTGGCTGGTGGAAGGAACGCTGGTCACTTGTCCCCAAGGTTGGTGCTGTGAGTCTGTAGGGAGGACAGCCTGGCAGTTAATGAAGGAGGGAGTGTGCTGAGGCGTGTCCCATCTCCCATCTCATCATGGCTAGGAACTCAGTTTCAAGTTTTCTCTGGGGTCCCTCTGGCCATGAGGTGGTCCATTCAGTCTGTTAGAGATTTTATTTTTATTTCTATAAGGGGTCATTAAGACCATAGGAGAAGGACTCCAAGGGCATGCCAGAGATCTCTGTGGCTGGTTCTCCCATCACAGGCCAGAGCTCTGGGAGGGCAGAATGGTTTCCATGGATGGGCCTGGGGTGCCCTCCATGGGCTCCCTTCCCAGCTGCTTTGTGTCTCTCTTCCCACATTCTGGTACAGGCTCCTCGGCTGCCCCAGTTGTGGCTGAAGCAACCCCAGGGTGGCTCCACCCATGGCTCCAGAAGGTATGAGCCATAATCCTTGGCAGTGTCAGTGTGGTGCCAATTCTTTAGGCATGCAGCATGCATGGGCTGTGGAGGCGTGGCTTCCTCCGCCTGGCTCTCAAAGGATGGTCGGACTGCTGGGGCCCCAGTGGAAACCTGCTGCCAGGCAGGGCCACTCTAGGGCACCCCCACTAGGGCAATGCCAGGCAGAGCTGTGGGCTCAGAGCTGCCCCAGAGTGTCTGCACTGGGGAAATTTCTATTAATAGCAGAGTCATGGGGGTGGGACGACTGCCAAGACCCCAGAACCGTAGAGCTACCGCTGTGCAACACCAGCCTGGGAGAGCTGAAGCCTTGCCGAGGCCTTGGGGGCCCAACCTCTACCCCAGCATGTCCAGCAGGCAGCGCATGGAGTGAAAGATCATTCTGGAGCCTTGAAACTTGATGTTTTCATGACTGTGTCTTGGGATTACTCGGGACCAGTCTCCACTTTGTTTGTTCCTGCTGCTCCCTTTTGGAATGAGAAGGTCTTTCTTACAGCTGTCTCATAGTTGTATTCTGGAAGTAGATAACTTGTTTGATTTCAAGGCTCATACCTGGAAGGAATTTGCCTCAAGGAAAATCATGCCTTCAGTGCCACCATACCTGATCTAAATGATACTTGAAGCTTTGGACTTGTGATTTGATGCTGGAACAAGGTAAGACTTTAGGCTATTGAGAGGGACTGAATGTATTTTATGTATGAGGACATGTGTTTGGGGGCCAGAGGTAGAATGCTGTGCTTTGAATAAGTCCTACCAAAGTTCATGTCTCCACTGTAGCAGTGTTGAGAGGTGGAACCTTGGGGAGGTGATTGGGTCAGGAGGGCTCTGCCTTCGTGAGTGAATTAATCCACTTACGGATGAATGGGTTAATGGGTTATGGAAAGAGTTGGACAGTTGCCATGGAAGCGGGCCTGTTATAAAATCTAATTTGGCCATCTCTCCTGAGTCCCCTCACCAAGCGAGCCCTGCGCCACCTCTGCACTCCAGAGAGAGCCCCCACCAGCAAGAAGGCCCACACAAGTGGTGGCCCCTAGACCTTGGACTTCCCAGCTTTCAGAACTGTAAGAGATAAATTCCTTTTCTTTATGAACCCCTCAGTCTCAGGTACCCATTTATAGCAACAGAAAATGGATCAAGACATCCTCCCCATCTTAAAAAGTACTTCAAGTACTTCCTCTGGGGAAACCTTTATCTCTCTTGCTATGAGCCTCCCAGGCATTCTGAGCCCCCTTGCCCAGGTAGGGTCCAGTGCACTTCTCTCCAGTGGACTTAAGCTTTAGATGTGCCCGTGAGCACGAGGCAGGGAGCACAGTGCTGGGTGGTGGACAACAGGGAGTGATAATGCCAGCAGGCAGTTGTGCTGCAGGCTCCGTTCTATTCCCTTTGCAGGAATTTAGCTATTTTTTTTTTCCAGAAACACTATGGGGCATTATCTGTCATGCAGGGTGGGTTAACTAAATTACCAAATAGACTACAAAATGAGAAATGGCTCAAGGGCAGAAACTGGTTTCTGGCTCAGCTAAGAGCCATGAGCTGTGGCTGGCCATGCTGGCCATGCAGTCTCTCAGGGACCCAGGCTGAAGGAGGCTCTGCCTCCTTAGCACACGGGGTTCCCAAGGTCACCATGGGAATCCTCTCCTTTCCAGACAGCCAGGGAAGGGGAAGGGGCATGGCGGAGAGGCAGCCAGGTTTCTGTAGTCGGGCTGGGATGTGAGCCCAGGGCTTCCGCTGGGGTTTCACTGGCTACAGCTCAGTCACGTGACCGCACTGACTGCAAGGGCAGCTGGGAACGCTGTTACCATGGCGAAGCTCCTTCCCAGGGAGCATCTCACACCAGGGAAGGAGCACCAGCAGGGGCCTCTGCCAACGTGAGATTGGCTCATTTTACAAAGCAGGGAACTGAGGCAGCGTGAGGTTAGGTTGCCCGAGCCATGCGGTTGTAAACAACAAGCACAGTGCCATGCGTGGGCCACTGCACAGGCTTCATGCACTTTAGGTCCTGTGTGGGAAATGTGCAATGGCCGGGGAGGCGTGTGGCTTCTCACTGCTGGGCAGTAGCATGTAGCAGGCAAGTTGGTCTCTGCTCTGCAGCCTCTCTGGGCCCGGGGGCGGCTCTCCGAGGAAGGGGGCTGACAGACGCTGGGGAGTGGGAGCTGCTCCCTGGGCTTTCTGCCCCTGGGGTCCTGGGACTGGAGCGGGATGGAGTCTGAGTGCCCGGACATCTGGGCCGTCCAGGATGTGCAGTTGGTGCCTGAGGCGCTGTCCCCAGCTGTGCTTTCCTGGGGGCTCTGTGGGAATGCGTGGCCACCACTGGTGTTTGCAGGAATATTCCAGCATCATGCGGGCTGGGTGGCATGCCATCCGTGGACTGGCCAGTGCTGACGCAGTGGAAGGCCCACACAGGGGAAGGGCTTGGCTCAAACGAGGGCTGTTCTCACGGAGGAGCTCTGTGCTTCCCCGGCCACAGGGCTTTGCTGTTGCCACCTCCCGGGTGGCGCCTCAGGCTCTAGATCAGGAGTCCTCAAGCTACAGCCAGCGGGCCACATGCGGCCCGCCAAGGACATTTATCCGTCCCGCTGGGTGTTTTTGCCACTGCTGCCTGTCCTGCTTAGCAGCCGACTCGTCCCTGGCCCACAGTGCGCATGTGTGGAATGTGCGCCACACTCTCCAACGGCCCTCCAAGGGTCTTGAGGGACAGCGAACTGGCCCCGTTTAAAAAGTCTGAGGACCCCTGCTCTAGATCCTTCCATCTGCTCCCCTCGATGCGACCATCCCCAGCTGACCCTGACTGCAGGTCCCTGGAAACCAGCCAGGGGGTTCTACTCCTCTCCCCACGAGGCCTAGCAGTGGGTGGGGACTCGGGGTCCAGGTCAGGCCGGCTAGTGGACGGGTGCATGATGGCCGGTGTTCTCTCAGATGTCCGGAAGCACAGCCGTGGCTCCCCTGTGAGCCAGGAAACGTTGCTGCTGGCTACAGGCTGGTCAGAAACGCTTCGGAACCATTGTGGAAGCCTAAATAACTCCTCTGAGAAAGACTTCCCCGGCCGGCCCCGAGAGCATCCTGTTGTTTAGCTGCAAACACAGTTGAACTGAAAAACCTGCTTCTCCAGAACCGGGACTCGCAGGCGGCTTTGCGGGGCTGCCGCAGAGACACCCCGCTGTTTTTAAACAGCGCCCCTTCAAAGCCGCTTCTTCTGAAGGTGGCAGCGAGTTTGGCGGGGACAAAGGACGGGGGCTGCTTTCCCATCCGGCCCGTGAGGGACCGCTCCAGGCCTGGGAACCTCACCCTTCCCCTTGTCCTCGCCCATGTCCTCGAGAGTCCCCTGCTAGCCGGCAGTGGAATTGGGCCTCCCTCAGAGGAGACGCCTCCCGCAGACCCTCGGAGGCCGGGCAGGGGTCCTGACGCTTCGGAGTCTGCCTTCCTGGGCCCCGTGGCGGCAGCTGGCGAGCACTGGGACACTTCTGGTGTCTCTTTGACAAACGTCAGACACCCAGGAAAGAGCTGATTTCCAAGTCAACTTATTTTAAGATCTTTGAATCAGCCAACACTTCATTCTCAAGCAGTGAGTACACAGGTTGCGTGAATCAGAGTCATCCCGCGTACCTGTGGACTCAGCCTGCCACACGCGTGCGGACGGGGCCTCTCTGCGGCGGGCCGCACGCCTGCGCTCTCTGGCCCCAGCACCCGTGTCAGCGGCACCTGCGGCTTCCGCGTTCACGCCAGTGCCACGGCACCGACTCCTGAGAGTATGACGTCAGCCAGCGTCCATCTTCACAAACGAACGTTCCCTCAGCCGCGCCTGGGGTGCGGGTGAAAGCGAGTGGATTGTGTTTGGACACACAAAGGCAGGCGGGTTGGGGCCTCCCGTCCAGCCGGGCCTGTGACTTGCCAGATGGGAGCCGGGCACAGACCCTGTAGCAGAGGCCATGGTCCTGAGAGGGGTGCTCCAGGACGAACCCCAGAGGTTGGGGCTGTCGGGGAGAAGTGACAAGCCTTCGGAACCAGGATAAGGAAAAGGAATCGTTGCCAGAGCCGGCATTAAAGGCTCATGACCGTGTGTAAATGTGTTGGGTGTTAAAGTGATAATATTTCTTTAAAATGTCAAATTTGAGTAACTGATTTATAAATTAATAGGCAAGATATTTATTTCTTGTTACTTTTTTGTTACATTGTCTTTGAATCCGTCACAGATAAGGCGGCTGTGACATGTTATCATTAAAGTTTATCCCAGTTACTCGCTCACTCAGTTTATCGTATTCCCACCAAGTGGCTTGTGCCGCGTCGATTGCTGTGTATCAATTAACGGAACTACTAATGAATTAATCAGCCAATTAGCTAATCTATCAACCAAGCAGCCCATCAGTTAACTAACCCTGTCCGTGTTTTCTCTTCCCTCCCCTTCCTGTCTGCCTTCCCTCTCTCCTTCCTTCTTTCCACCCCTCTCCGCCTTCCCTGCTTCCCTCTGAGACGTGCTCTCCTTGGCCAGGCTTTTGGCGGCTCCCCTGCGTCCTTCTCTGCATGGGGCCTCGGCCTTGGTCCGCACCCTTGCTGGGTAAGAGTCCCGCTGTCCGTTTGGGGCCAGCCCCGTCCCACCCCACCCCGTCCCACCAGCCCCCCACCTCAGCGTGAGCCACCCTGCCTCAGTAAGCAGCCTGCGTCCCCCAACCCTCCTCTGCTCCGGGCTGTCACCTGCTCTCGCTGTGTCTAGAGTGGAGCCGGTTCTACTCCGGGTCTCCTGCTCCACCCCACCGGTTCCCGGACGTGTCTGTCTCTCTGCTGGAGCTTCCGCCTGGCTCCCGTTTCCTTCCTCCGACATACATCACAGGGCACCTGTCTGCTAAGCTTGGGGCAGACGGGTGCGCCAGCCCCCACCTCACTGGTGGGAGGGCAGTTACACGGGTGGCCCAGTGCAGTAAAGTGCAGGGATTCATGGTGACTGAGCGTGCAGTGGGAGGACAGAAGGAAGAGAGACAGGGAGGCGCTGGCCACGCTGCAACGTCTACATGCTTCCCACTCACGCTGCCTCACGTCCAGTGTTTATTCTGTGATCACACGTGGCCCCCCAGGCCATGCCATTGCATAGATAGAAGGAGTCCTGTCCCTGCACGAGCACATGTGACAGCATCCGGCAGTGAATGGATCCAGGACTGCAGGGAGGAGGAGGAGGTCCGGCTTTGAAGTCAGACTGGGTAGGTCCGGGCGCATCTCTGCCTTCTACTCTGGAACCATAGACAGGCCTCTGAAACCCCCTGAGCCTCAGTTTCCCTGCCTGTCGTGTGGTGGTAAGGACTGTAACCCCTTGTGGGACATTCCAACTGAGTCAGATTCTGCACGTAAGGGCCTTACCCACCGCCGGGACACCCTGGTTCCTGAATGGTCAGTTTTCTTACCACAATTATTCTAAGGGTGCCCACGGGGCAGCCCTGTCTGGTGCACCAGCACCCCCCACCCCCCGCCCGGGGCTCTGCTCCTCACTGGGGGTGTTGTCTTTAGAGGTTAGTCACATGCTTTATCTGGGAGGACAGCGAGGAGGGGACGGCCTGCTAATGAGGCGACTGACGCTGTTTGTAGCCCGCCAAGGTTGAAAGCACCGCAGCCTGGGCCTTGTCTCTGGGAAGGACAATCAGCGCACCTGAGAAACCAGTTTCCTCTCCGAGAGCACCTGACTCTCGATTGGGGTCAGACCAATGAGAGGAGGAACCTGCACTGGGCTCCATTCCAGAAACAGCCTGTTGCGTGCCCGGCCCGGGGGCAGCCTGCGCCCCCCCCCATGGCGTTTCTGTTTTAACCCCCCAGTGCCGTCCTCCCACCAGGGCCAGGGACACAGAAAGGAACAGGAATTCGGAGGTGATTGTACTTGGGAAATGGGTGCAGTGCCCCCACCCTGCTGCCCACCCGAGTCCAGGCTAGAAGCCAGACGTCCCTCAGACAGAACAGGAGCTGCCTTACCTGGGGGACTGCACCGTTCGTTCGTTCATTCATTCATTCATTCATTCAACAGGTGCTTTTTTTTTTTTTTTTGGAGACAGAATCTCACTTTGTTGCCCAGGCTAGAGTGAGTGCCGTGGCATCAGCCTAGCTCACAGCAACCTCAAACTCCTGGGCTCAAGCGATCCTCCTGCCTCAGCCTCCCAAGTAGCTGGGACTACAGGCATGCGCCACCATGCCCGGCTAATTTTTTCTATATATTTTCAGTTGGCCAATTAATTTCTATTTTTAGTAGAGACAGGGCTCTCCCTCTTGCTCAGGCTGGTTTTGAACTCCTGACCTTGAGCAATCCGCCCACCTCGGCCTCCCAGAGTGCTAGGATTATAGGCGTGAGCCACCGCGCCCAGCCCAACAGGCGCTTTTAAAAATTATTTATTTTTATTTCTTTTTTATAAGTAAGACTTTATTAGCGCGGTTTTAGATGTACAGAATCATTGAACAGGTACTACACAGAGTTCCCTATACCCACCCTGCCCCGCACGCTGCCCCGCTGGTGGGCACATTCGCTACAGCAGATGGGACAGTGCAGATACACTGTGGTTCCCCGAAGGCCACGGCTCACGCCAGGGGCACTCTGTGTCCTGCAGCTGCTCTGTGGGTCTCTGTGTTAGCAGCACGCTCTGGGCACCAGGTGAGCGGTGCTGGTGAGTCACTGCCACTCTCTCTTTCCTGTGTAAAATGGGATCATGCCTGCAACTACCAAGTTAAGGTCGTGTGAGGGCTGCTGAGAGAGGGGCTTGCCGAGTACCCGGCACACAGGCGTGCAGAGCTGTCATCGTCACCTTTATCAAGAGCCCACCGTGTGCAGGTGATGCCACTTGTACAGGAGGCCACGTGGTAACAGCAGTTCCTCCTCGGGGTCTGCATTTTATCTCCCAGCACCACATCCCTTCCTGGCTGTTGGTGTAAAAGAGAGCTCTGTGTTTTTCCTGGTGAAGGCGGTCACAGACACGTATTCGCTTCCTGCGTATTTGCTGACATTGGAGATTGGAATAGCCTCGCAGTAGAAATCGATCATGAAGTGCAACCCCGCTGAGCCCTCTGTTTCTTTTTTTGTTCTAACAAATTTCACTTTCTCCTGTAACCTTGAACTCTGCCGGTGCAGTAAGCCCTACACACGGTGGGCCTGGACTCCCAGTGGCTTCCCAGGAGGCTCTGAGACCCGGAGCCTCAGGAAGGGAGCCGCTGGGCTGTGCACATCTCCCTAATGCCGGGGAAGAAATCCCTGCTTAAGGTGCAAACAGTTATTAAGCACAAGCTACAAATGGGGGCTATTACTACCTGCTGCCTCCCGAGCATCAGTGCAATCCGCTGCTAACTGCTGTCTCGCACCTGCTGGGCCGCGGCTCGCCGCCCGCCGACTACAATAGCGCTTCACATGAAAGGCGGGATTTTGCCGGCTAAATAACCATCTGAAGTGCATGGGAGGTTTAAACAGACACTTGAACACTTTATTCTCTGGGGCGGCTGACTCCACCACGGTGGTTTCATTCTTTCTTTTTCATTGATCATCGTCTTTTTTAGATGATACTTTCAAATGATATTCTCCTGGAACACAATGGTTCCAGCCACATAATCCAGCTACATCTATGCTGCAGCTGCTGAGAAAAACCAAACGCCCACACAAAGGCATCCCCACGCGCACCTGCAGGTAGAGAGATGTGAGTGGGCTTGTGTTTTCACGGCAACCAGTATTTACACTTAGAGTTTTAAACAATCATTGGCGCTTTCCTGTCATGCGTGGGGCAGCCAGGCTGTGTCCAAGGCTCGTGCTGCAGCCGTCTGCTCCCTGCCCGCCTTGGCCTCGCGCTTAAATGGGATTGCACGTGAGCGCCTGGGACAGCCTCGACCCACTTGTGGTCTGGGGGCCCAGATGGTGTCCTTTCAGAGGACTTGCCCCAGGCCGCCTTGACCTGCAGGTTGGGACCAAGGTCATACAGAGAATTCATTAACAAGTGCAATTCAATCCCTGATGTCCCAGTTTCCTGCTAGATGGGGTTTTGAGGGGTCTAGTTTGTAGGTGGATTCTGGCCTTGTAGACACACAGCTGTGTGTGCAAATGTGTGTGCATGTTTGTGCAAGCGTGTACATACATGTGCGCATATGTGCAGAAGTCATTCCATTTATCTAGCTATTTGGGATAAAGTGTTTTGCAAATCTAGCAAACAATAAACTCTTTAGCACACGGGAATTTTTAAATCAAACTTCCTTTGTGGAGTTTTTCTTAAGAATGGAGATCAGGGTGGTTCCTGTGTTTTCCTGTCCCCTCTGGCCCTGACCCTGGCGTTTGGCGTCCAGGCCTGGGCTGGGGACAGAGTCCGAACTGGCCACATCCTGCCCTGAGTGTGCTGAGCACCTGCCTGGCAGCGAGGAGGGAGGACAGTTCCATGTCCTAATCAGTGGAGGAGGAACAGACGGAATGGGAGCCTGAAGGCGAGGGTGGGGTGGGGGTGGGGTATAGGTGGGGTGGGGGTAGGGGTAGGGGTGGGGTGGAAGGCAGGAAGGGAGGTGCCAGCTTTGACTCCAGAAGCCTCGCTCGGTCCTTCCCTGCAAAGGAGCCTGAGGGTCCCAGCCATGGAGACGCCTCAGTAGCTTCTCTTCGCAAACAACATTTTGAAGGGGTGACCTTCTTCCAGGGAGCTGCCTCGGTGATCGCACCGTGCAGATGATGAGGGCCTGAGCACTTGTGAGCTCGGTGCAACTGCAGCCCCGTTTCAGGATGGAGAAGCCATCGCTCAGCACACTCTAACATGCATGTGTCTGTGCGTGCGTGCGTGTGTGTGATGTGTGTATATGCATATGTACATATGTGTTTGTACTGTGTGTGCGTGTGTGGTGTTTGCACATGTGTATGTGTACATGTGCATATGTACATATGTGTTTGTGCTGTGTGCATGTATGTGGTGTTTGCACATGTGTATGTGTGCATGTGCATACGTACATGTGTTTTGCTGTGTGTGCACGTGTGTAATATTTGCACATGTGTATGTGTGTATGTGCACATGTACATGTGTGTGCTGTGTGCATGTGTGTGGTGTTTGCACATGTGTGTGTGCATGTGCATATGTACATGTGTGTGGTATGTGTGTGTTGCAGGGGAGCAGTCATGGGTCCTGTCTCTAGTCTGGAAAATGACCCTGGCGCCTGGACCCCATCCTGCAGACCATTCGTTCCCATGGGAACAGGAAGCACTTTCCCAGCTAATAATGCCAGAGTTCCCGTTCCTCATAGAAGTCATGGGTTACAGGGCAAGAGCTTGAGAGCTGGCTCTGTTCATTGGCAACTGGGATTTTGGAGTAAATCCTTTTGAACTTCACATTCTTGTTATATAAAAACAATGACAGTAGTAGGGACCTAGTTGTCAGGATCTGGGAGAGGACTCGGTGAGAAGACACTGAGTGGTGACTTTCTCACATCGAGGACAGGGGGCTGCCATCCCATTGCTCGTGGAGGGGCCCCCAGGCTGCAGAGAGCTGCCCGGGGTCAGGGGCAAAGGTCTCTCGGCCTCACGGTCCTCTGGTGAGCCGGGCCTGCTAGCCCCAGTGACGCCCGCAGGCAGCCGGGGCTTCCTGAGCTTTCTGCCTGGGAGAGGGATGCCCTAGGTCTCTGTCTGAGTCTGGAGTGACCCCCAGCCAGAAGGCACCGATACTGACACCTGGACAGCCTTCTGTCCATGGAGAAAGGACCCAAAGGCCCTGGCTCGGAGCACAAGCTGGACGTGCCCCCAGAGCCTTGGGGAGCCTGTCATCCCGTGAGAGTAGACAAATGCTACCTCCCTATGGGAATGTCTTCCTTGTGCCTTTGATGACTCAGCAAGTATTTATCCAGCATCTGCTGTGGACCTGGAGGCTTCCAGACCTGGGCAGAGCAGTAGTATGGCAATGTCTCTGCTCGAGTGGGGCTGACATTCCAGACCCCACCTGGGTCGGGTCAGGGTGGGCCGCCCTGGGCCGAGGGCCCCGAGCTCCCAGCCCCTGCCACCTGCCGCACCGTCAGCACGGAGCTGCTCGGGGCAGGGGGACAGAGGGGAGTCCCGAGAGGACTGGCCGTGATATCACCAGTGTGTAAGTGATCCTCGCGTCACGCCCCAGCTTCAAAGCCATTTAATTTACGATATAAACCGAATTTTATTCCAATCGACACCTGTGGACCAATGTCCTCATCCCCAAAGGAGGAATCGAACGCTTAAGAAATAAGATCGGGATTTTCACCTTAAAAACGTTTCCATAAATACGTCCTGATTGAGTTGATCTACAGGAAGGCAGTTGCCGTGTTTGTGCGGGTAACATGTTTCTCCTGAAAAACAAAGTGAGTTATAGCCAGGGCTCCAGTTTACCAAAACAAATAGACTGCAACATTGAACCGTGGTCGATGGTTTTTAAATGAATACTCTATTGGAGAGAACCCATCCATCTCTGGCTTCCCTGAAACTCGCTGATAAACTATAAATCCATTAGGAGATTCTCTCTCCTGCAATTTAGAGCCACGAGCAGCAATATCCATACAGGAGCCACGACGCTGGCGGATAATGGCTCCGGAGGATGCGGCTCTCGGCTGTCAATCATCCGAGGACAGCCGTCCTCGAGCTCCGTTCTAATTTCCTTATGATCTTTGTAATATTTATCGTGCACACAAACAGAAATCTGTGCATATTTATGGGAAACGGCAAGGTGTTTAATAGGAGCGGGTGCATAAATCCACACGCTCTGAAGGGAGGGAGGCAGGCGGGGTCCGGACCGGCAGCGATCTCAGACATAATTTCCAATTAAAATGGAGTTGAGCGGAGCGGCGCTGCAATCATCCCTCATTTTTATGTCGGCTCCCGAGGCAGGGAGGAGAGTTAAGCTCCGATTCACTGTCTCATCAGCCTGTTTCCTAAAAGACTCGCCGGCAAGTCCATTTGGGGACTTTGGGAGAAGCGCGTCTCCCGGGGAACCTCTCCTTCCGGTGGCGGTCGGCGCGGGGGCCGCTCCCGCCCGAGGCTTTCCATTGTGCGGCGCTGGCCGCCGCTCCCCACGTGGCCACGGAAGCGTGTTCTTCTGGGGGCGTGAGTCAGAGACCCCAGCAGGTGCCTGCTGGAAATTTCCCTCTGAAACAACGCGTGAAATGAGAACGGCCCGCCCCCCGCCGCGGCTGCTTCAGCGAGTCAATGCTCTCAACGACAGGAGCAAACCCTGGTCAGGGTTATTCTACCTTATCAACGCGTTTCGTCGGCAGTAACGCCCGCTTACAAAAGCAACCTAAGGAGGAGGTCTAACTTGAGAGTTTAAGCGTGCGCCCCGACCAGCACGGAGCAGGCCCTGGGAGTGCGCGGGTCCCCGTGGGGCGGAGGGCCCTCGTGGTGGCCTGGACCGCACCTGCTTTGGGCTGACGGCGGCCGGCTCTGCCTGCTCCAGGAGCGGCGTGGGCTGAGCTGCCCCTGCGCGCGTGTCCTCTGGAAGCTCAGAGACGAGCAGGGCTGCCACTGGAGGGAGAGGCGGCCACTGCATCTGCAGGCGACTTTGTTATCTCTTCGCTATCTTATCCTCAGGAGGCCCTGAGGAAGAGGAGGAGGGCCACCACTCCAAGTCCGTTTCTTCCACCGAAAAATAGAGGCAGTGCCGCCTCCTCTTTCACCACGAGGGCTGGGGGGCTCCAGACGTGTGTGTAAAATGGCCCACGTCACGGAGCAGGCATGTGGAACGCACATGGCCCAGAGAATGGGCCTGGCACAGACGCAGGTGTGGCCCCTCACCCACCCGGGCCTGGAGCCAGGCCGAGGAGCATGACGCTTCTGTCCTCCCTGCGGCTGTCCCCAACTCATGGGTCAGCAGGCACGTGCCTCGGGCATCCTGAAAGAGAGCCCTGAGGGCTGGCGTGCAGTAGGCGCCTAACACAGGCCCTCCACAGGCGTGTAAGTGCTGTTGGTGGTGAGACCTGAGCCCCCTCCCGTGGGGCAGGGCCCTCCCCGTGGTCACGCGCTGACAGCCCAGCGCCCAGGCCCGGGGGTGGAGGGGAGGCTGCCGTGGCCCCAACCGAAGGAAGCAGAGAGGGTGACGTGGAGCTTTGTGGCCTCCTGGAAGGCGACGTGCGGCTGTGATGCGGTGATTTTGCAGGGCGGAGGTTAGCATTTCAGTTCCCAGGGGTGGCACCGGAGGGCACCCTGGGGAGGATCCGGCTCCCGCGGGAGGGAGGGCCGGCCAGCTCCGGGTTTGCTCGTTCAACTCAGAGTGAAGACGCGCCTCTGGGTCCTGAGCCATTCGCAGAACTGGACGACAAGGCTCTGGGCAGCAGGGCCCGTTTTCAGGGATGAAATGGATTTGATGTGATGATGAATTGCTAACTAGGTGCCGCTCCTCACCGGCATCCTATTGGGGTCCAGTGGGCACACAGTACAGGGTGAGCGTTAACGTGGCTGGCCGCTGTGAGCTGCTTCCTCCCTGCAAGAGCCGTCCTGGGCCACCCGCTCTGCAGGTGGCTGAGGGGACAACCTGTGCTGCCCGGTCCTTCCTTTAGAGGTCGTCCTGCGTCCCCGGCTTGAGACTTGGGCCTTCCAGGGTCCTCCCAGGTGTGGACTGAGGGACACGCAGAGCCTTCCTGGGCCATCACAGAGAGAGCAGGTGGCCGGCCAGAGTCCCATGGAAACTTGACCGGGAGCTGGAGGTGGAGCTGATGCTGCCTCTTTGTTCCCCAGCCTTGCTAGGTTCCCGGCAGGTGCCCCTCCAGGGCAACGCGCTGCTGAGCTGTGTGAAGTGGGGGCACCTTGCTATGGGGCGCCCTCCCCACCCCTGCCTCTGAGTATCTCTGGGGGCCACCGACACTCGCCCAGCGGGTAGCTCAGGCCTGTCCACGTGGATGCAAGGAGGAGCCGCTCACCAAGCTGCCCAGGACCACGTCCCGCAAATGTGTCGCAGGGCCTGGCTCCCGGGGCCTGAGCCGCAGCTGGTGGCGCAGGCGGGAAGACCGTGCTCAGCACCTGCATTGGCGGGGGGTGGGGGGGGATGGGGGGGGCAGCTGCCGCGTGAGGCAGGTCAGAGGAAACCGCGATGGAGAGTCGCCGGTGGAGCCGAGGAAAAACGGAACAGATTACTCAACTCTGAAAAAATTGCAACGAGAGGAGGCACGCGCACTTTACGTCGGAAAAAAGACGAATAAAAGGAATATCAAATTTTGGCTACAGAAAAGGAAAATAAACACCGTTGAATAAATGAAGTGAAGTGGCGCTTTCAATAAATGATAC
Organism: Mirza zaza; assembly: GCA_008750895.1. Classification (NCBI taxonomy): domain Eukaryota; kingdom Metazoa; phylum Chordata; class Mammalia; order Primates; family Cheirogaleidae; genus Mirza; species Mirza zaza. Next base: position 46,343 of record VSMD01087630.1, read on the forward strand.
GCCTAACTCAACCCCCAGTCCGCTCTAAAAGAACGAAGGGTGAATTTTGCACGAGCCAGAACGTGCTTGTGCCCCGTAACCTTATTGAAAACAGCAGCGTCTGTCTGTTAATATTTAGGAGACGTGCTGCTATCTCCGGAGGTAATTAATTTAGTAATTAGGAACAGAAATCGCGAGCTCCGAGCAATGGAGGACGTCCGAGCTTTCAAAGAAAACGTTTCCTTCTTGCAGAGCCGTGTCAAGGAGAAGTGGAGAGAGGAGGGCAATTGCCTTTACGGTCATAACCAGAAAATGCCGTGCGCTCTGGCAATCATGCACACACCCGGAGCGCAGCGCTCTTTGCTCACAGCCAGTTTATCTTGCCTTTCTCTGATAGGAAAGAGAGAAATTGGTTTCAGGAGAATTTGTGTTGATTTGTCTTCTTGAAGCTGCTGACTGTCACCTCTACCGCACTTAACCCGAGCGTCCCCGCGGGGAGGAAGGAAACGCAAACACAGGGGCGGCCAGAGAGAGAGCGTGCCCTGCACGTGGGGCGGGAGAGCCTGGTGTGGCTGCCCGCGCCGCCTGTGTCACGGCACCCCACGCGTGTGGAGGGCAGGCCCGGCAGGCACGTTCCGAGCGGGACGCCATTGCAGGCTGCGCTGGCCCCGCCTCCTCCAGTCCGGGAGGGCGGGAGGCGGGTACCTGCCCTCAGGTGACGGGAGCCCCGCAGTCACCGTTCTCACGTCAGCACCGAAGACGCAATTGAGGGACGCAGAGAGACGAGGGAGGAAGATTCCATCCACCCTACCTGTCTGGTCCGAGGGCATGATGGGCACGTTTGCTTCCAGGTCAAAGGTGCAGCAGCACATGCAAAATCCCAGCAAGGAATGACAGGACAGCGTCAGCCTCCCTCGCACTTGCTGAGCTCCTCAGACGTCCCATGCTATCGGACGGTGGGTTTCCAGAGGAATAAAGCATGCCGGGCTTTGTAAGCTGGATTAAAATATTGAGCCGCCAGGGCTATCTGCAAGGCATTGTTTGATCACCCTGATAAAACACCGCACAACGTGCACAACTGTCCACGCACGTACTCCCAGGGAGGTAACTGCACTTTGCTTGCGGATGTGGTTTAGTGCTTAACGTAGCTGGTTTTCTGGGTCGCCATGAAGACCGTGACATGGATTTATCACTCTCCCCTCTCGTAATACCAAACAGCATTAAAAAGGATGCTTAGAAAGTACTTAAAACACAACTTTTAAAAAGGGAAATTACCACTTCTCAGATGAAAATACATGTGCTTTGTTTTGTGCAGCCAGCGGAAGAGCTTAACACCTGGTCGCTATGCGTGGGACAGTTTGGGGGAAAATCAAAATCGTTTCCATGGTGTGTTCCATTTCATTCCACGTTTGGTGACCAGGTCATTTAACCATCCATTACCCACGTGCTTCAGGGAGAAAGAGAAGACGGGAGTTACGCTTGGCACCTTGCTGCCGCCCTTTCTTACTCCCGAGTGAAATCTACGGCAACGACCTCCTGCAGCTGTCGGCGAGACCTGGGCTCCCACCCCGGCCTGGTGCTCCCAGTGCTGTGGCCAGGGGCAGAGCACAGATCCGCCTGAGGTCGGGATAAGCAGGTCTCGCCTCGCAGGCTTGTCTGGGGGCGTGTGAGTTTGGGGCGGAGCTGCAGAAGCAGGCCACACTACTCGACCCCACGGGTGTGGCGGGGAGAGCAGAGCTCACTCCCGTGTAATGGGAAGGTGCCAGGTGTTGGAGCGAGAGATTTTGTCTCTCATCGACACTCCTGGTTGCCACGTGGGCAGAGGGGCCACAAGAAGACGAGCCGGAGCCCAGAGCGCAGGGCGGTCTGAGCTAGAAGAGCGCCAGGGGCAGGCAGGGCCCGCCCCAGCTGCTGACGGCGTGGGCTGAGCTGGTGGCAAGGAGGGAACCACAGTGGGGCCCGTGGCACCACCCAGTGAGATTGGGGGTGACCCCTTGTCCTAGTTCTCGTCTCCTCTTGCCTCATCGGGATGAGTGTGGCATCAGCCAGTGATGAGGCCAAAACCTTCGTGGATGAAATTCAAAAGAAATCGGAGGCGAAAACAGCCTTCCTTCTTTCTGAGCTGTGCAGGGAAGGGAGGGGGTGGCGGTAGCGCTGTTCCTCCCTTTGTTGTCCAGGGAGGGAAGCAGCCGCTCACGGTGTGCTGGCTGGAGGGAGGATCCTGGAGAGGAGATTTGCTGGTGCTGGTGCCAGGGGGCAGGGGAGGGGCAGAGTCCTTGAGGAGGAGGAGGGTGGGCAGCCCTGCCGGGGAGCAGGGCTGGGATGGCAGATGCTGGGGGTGGGCAGTGGTGGGGGCGGGGAATTCTCCTCTGATTGTTTCCATTTTCTTGGGGAAACAAACGGGAAGCAAAGCCAGCCGGGTGCCCCGTGACAGAGGAGGTGCCGGACTACCCGGAGGCAGGAGCAGTTTTGAAGGAGGCACTAGGAGGATGGGGGAATGACACGCCGTGAAAAGACGCTTTAGGTTTCTGGGCAGCGTGGGGTGCCTTTGAAGCCAGGGAGCGTGGATGCGCAGAGGCGGCGGGGACGGACGTGTGTTTTCACCAGTCCCTGCCAGTCTCCCCGGGCGCCAACACGAAGTCGCGGAGAGCTGGACTGAACCAGGGTGGAAATGTAGCCAAATAGCACGGCAGAGACAGGGAGGGACACAGGACCTGGGAGTGATGGTGCAAATGAACCAAGAAATGTCGTCTGAGCAAGGCAGGAGGTGTGGACGCAGGCGTGAGCTCTGGGCAAGTCCTGGTAAAATCGGGGGCGGAGGCCTGGGCGCAGAGACTTGCTGGAATTGGGGTAACGGAGGGAGGGAGCTGAAGGCTCTGGCCGGTGCGGAGTGGCTCGAACCTGAACTCACAGAGAGAGGGCAGTGATCGGTGATGGCAAGTTCTGGGAGGTGCTCATGAGGGCGTGTGGCCAAGGCAGGCAGGGTGACGCGCGGTCACAGGGGGAGGGGAGGCCATGTAGGGAGACATGGAGCGTCCAGGACGCCGACGGTACCCTGGGAAGATGCCACGTCACCCATATCGGCACGGTCCTCACAGCCCAGCAAGGGGAGAGTGGCCCCGCATTGGAAAAGGAGGCCAATTGCGGCTCTGGGATTTGCTCTTTAAACAGTCTTTTCCCACCCAGCCTACTTCTCCCACCCAGAGGGCCTGGACTTTGTCCCGACCTTGCCACTTGCTCGCACATCCTTCTAGAACTTTCTGTGTGCCTGTGTGTGAGGCAGCCAGCCCAGTCCAGTTCCCTCCTGTGAGCGCAGTTGCTGCCATGCCGTGTGCTCCGGATCTTCTGGGGTGCTGAGGACACCCTCCGGCCCTGGTGTCAGTTTCTGTCCAACCGCAGAGAGCTCTCCCCGCGCCTTGCTGCCTCCTGGCAATCGGCCCCCAGTGGCCTTTTATCTCCTGTGACACGACCCGGCCCGCAGCACCCCTGGACAGCACCATGAAGCAAGGGTCTGTTATTCCGGGGCCACCACCTACTGTCCCCGATTCTGTGGCCCTTCTGTTCCCTAACAGCCTGTTGCACAGCTGAGGAACCCGAGGCTCAGAGATGCCGCTGGGGGCTTAACTTGGGCCACATGGCAAGTTAGCGTCTGATCTCAGACTAGACCTTTTACTCTCCCAAATACAAACCCTAAACCTTGTCTCCTCCTTGGCTGGCGGAGAACTGAACATCGTTGCTTAAGTGCCGATGACACACATGGGTCCTGACACTCCAGCAACCTGTGACGATTCAGGATGGTGCAGAGTGAAAGAAGACAAAGGTATAATTTTTGCTAATGGGTTATTATATGCCATTTACATATACTTCGTCTAATTATTTGATTTATAAAAAAATCATTGCTCCAACTAAATGGCATGAGATTTCTTTCTGAGAGAGGCTTGAGCAATTTTCTGAGCCCTCTGGGCAGTTGATTTAATTGGCACCACTGAGCGCTCCGGTGACGGGGCTGGGGCAGGCAAGAGCTCTGTGCCCACCGAGTCACCTCTCCGTCCCAGCCGTGTTTGCGGATGAGGGTTTCTGGTGGAGAGGAAGGGACTCCTCGGAGGCAATTGTGTCGGTTCTGCAACTTGGCTTCCAATTCGCCGTACCTGGGCGCAGTGAGGAGTTGTGAGAGGAGGGGAGCGATAAGGGGTGTGGGCAGGCATCCCTCCGAGATCCAGGCGCCTGATCTCCAAGAGCTGAGGGCCTGGCAGTCCCTCCAGAGGTCTCACCGCCGGTTTTAAGGTGGACAGACGTGGGTTCAAAGCTCGGCATACGGGAGAGGGAAGCGGAGTCACGACGCTTCGTGCAAGCTCAGCTGCAGGGCTGCAGGGATCAGCTCCCGGAGACACATCCCGACCTCATCGCCAAAAGATGCTTCAGGACCATGGACAGCGGCCAAGCGCTTTCACCCTTCTTGGAGAAGGAGACAGAAAATAAATTGATAAAGTAACAATGTATAATAGGCTGCACAAAAGAAAAACAAGCCAAACGCCTGCAGACACAGAAGGACGGCTGTTTTAGATAGTACGCTGTATCACTCCAGACCCCAGACGGACAGAGAGGGCGACTCAGAGGTTAACTACAGAGAGCCGGCGAGGGGGTTGTTTCCAGAGCCGTGTGAAGGGTTAAAGGGGCCCAGAAGTGATGGTGGGGTCGCCCCGCTGGAGACAGCATCAGCCATTCACATCTGTAAGCCCGGGGCAGGAGAGAAGAGCTGTGGCTGTGCAAGAGGGAGCCGCAGTCGTAGGTAGAAGCACACGCTCGCTGCCGGAGTCGGAGAGGCAGCAGAGAGGTGGCACGGGGCCGGGGTGAGAGGACCTGACCTGGCTCTCCTCCCCCCGTCTCGTGCTGGTGCCTCCCACGGGCCGGACTCACCAGAAACCGGAGGGCAGGGAGCGTCGGTGATGGAGTCTGTGCCTCCCAGGTCTGAGATGGGTGGGGAAGGGATGTGACAGAGGGGAAATGCAAATCAGCCATCACAGAAGGGCAAGGAGCCTGCTCTGATGAAGGCCCTTTTGAGCAGGAAGCCGAGTGGGACAGGTTGAGCCCTGTGGGTGCTGGAGGAGAAGCACCTGGGCAGGGCTGGCACGTGTGCAAAGGCCCTGCGGCAGGAGCGTGCGTGGCGAGCGCGGGGGCAGCAGGGAGCCCTGCGGGGCTGCAGCAGCATGCACAGGAGGGCGGGAGAGGCGTCCACGGGGCCAGGACACGCAGTGCACGTGGGCTGCGGGCAGGACACTGTGCCTGAGATGGAATGAGACGGGGAGCGATGGGAAGGTTTTGGGCAGAAGACAGACATCATTTCTAAAATTAGTATTCTGACTGTTCTGCGGAAGGAGCCTGGAGAGGAACAAGAGACCAGTCAAAGAACCGCAGGGTTATTCAGTAAATGCTTACTGAGTACCTACGGATTGCCACACCGTCTGGGACCCGGGGCCGCCACGGCAAACCTGCTCAAACAAAACCAAAGCCCCGCCTTGGTGGCTGCTCGTGCAGGGGTCCAGGCAGGAAGTCAAGGTGGTTTCGAGGAGGGCCACGGAGGGGCAGCAGTGTGGAGTGTGGGGGTTCTGGATACATCGTGAGCGCAGAGACATCGCGATTTGCTAATGGTTGGAAATGTGAGCTAAGGACAAGGGGGGTCACGCAGGACTCCTGTCTTCTGGCCTCAGTGATGGGGTTCCTGCTTCCCAGGGCGGAGGGTATCGGGAGGGCTGCGAGACCAGATATGTGTTTGGGCACGTTCATGGCACGTCCAAGGGGCGTCGTTCATGGCACGTTCATGGCACGTCCAAGGGGCGTCGGATACGTGGAGGTTCCGACAGGCCGGGGTGGCACTCGCGACGAGGGAGCTGTGGGCACAAAACAGCGCGCAGCCGTGGCGCCGCATGAGGTCACCCAAGGCCTGGCCCTCGACAGAGAATGGAGAGGCGCCAGGACGGGGACCGAGCACCAGCTGGGTGGGGAGAGCCCACGAGAAGCGAGAGACCGGCACCCGGGAAGCCAAGACGGACAGGGGGAGGCGGAGCAAGGGTTAGGGCTGGAGACGCGTGTGGTGCACGAGGAGTGAGATGGGGCTGAGACGTGACCACGGGCTCCCAAACGTGGAAAGGTGCTCGTTTGCTCGTGGGCTCGACGGCAGCAGTTGGGATGACATTTCGTTAACATCCAACGAGTCTGGGTGAAAGCACACCCAGGAGGCCCAGACGGTCTCCTGCCACCCCACAGGAGAGGCTGAGCCTCGCCCAAGACCCACGGAGCGCTCTGGGTGTCCCGTGGCTTGGGCACTTGCTCCCGGGGCCCGAACAGGGACTACCTGCCTCTACTTCCCTCCCTGCACCTCTGAAGCCACACTCAGGGACCACCAGCCCTCGGAGCCAGCTGAGTGAGACCCTCACTGTCACTGCTGCCGTCCCTGAGCAGGGGAAGGGCCGGGTCACGTCTGGGTGCAGCCGCTGGCGCCGTCAGTGCCGCTCAGGCCAGCCAGTGAGACCCACGCTGTCTCTGCGCCATCCCTGAGCGGGGGAAGGGCCGGGTCACGTCTGGATGCAGCCGCTGGTGCCGTCAGTGCCGCTCAGGCCAGCCAGTGAGACCCACGCTGTCTCTGCGCCATCCCTGAGCGGGGGAAGGGCCGGGTCACGTCTGGATGCAGCCGCTGGCGCCGTCAGTGCCGCTCAGGCCAGCC
>VSMD01087633.1:0-40250 GCA_008750895.1 Mirza zaza
TATAACCTGTAAGCATCCCCTTTCCAGATATCCCAACTTTTGGGGCCAAACCAATGTCCACCTTCCATGTATTGATTTATGACTTCACCTGTGACCCCTGTCTCTCCCTGAAATGTGTGAAACCAAACTGTGACCCAGCCACGGCCAGTCCACTTGCTCAAGGCTTCCTGGGCGTGGCTCCGGGTCGTGGTCCTCAAATCTGGCTCAGAATAAACCTCTTTAAAATCCTGAGCAAGAGCGAGACCCCATCTCTACTATAAATAGAAAGAAATTAATTGGCCAACTAATATATATAGAAAAAAAAAAAAATTAGCCGGGCATGGTGGCACATGCCTGTAGTCCCAGCTACTTGGGAGGCTGAGGCAGCAGGATTGCTTGAGCCCAGGAGTTTGAGGTTGCTGTGAGCTAGGCTGACGCCATGGCACTCACTCTAGCCTGGGCAACAAAGTGAGACTCTGTCTCAAAAAAAAAAAAAAAAAAAAAATCTGTCAACACACCTGGATAGACTTTTGTCACAAACCACTGTCTGTTCTGTCGACCCAACACATTTTGTCTCAGGCCACTGTATATCCTTCAATGCCATTGAATTCCCCCTAAAAATCATTTACTGTCTCCCCTAAAATCATCCACGCTCCCCCATCTCGCTCTCCCCTAAGAAGAAGAAAATAAAAACCACCTGCTCCCCATTGTGTGATAGGGCACTCTGTGATTCTCCCTTGTGCATGTTGATAAACTTGTACTTTTTTACCCCAATTAATGTGCCTTTTGCCAGTTAATTTTCAGTGAAATTTCAGAGGGCACAAGGGAAGTTTTCACCTGGCCCCTGCTGTTCAATAATGAGCCTCTGCAAAACAAATTGATGATACGCAGATGAACAGGAGAAGAAGGCTGACACATTTTACCATGTGCACACATGTGCACAAGAGTCATACATGGTATTAAACGACTCAGAGAAATGGCCAGGTGGTTGATGCTTTTATACCAGCTTGAGGTCACAGAAAGAATGGGGAAAGGCTCCCAGCATCACCAAAATCAGGTTATGGTGGTGAATCAGGTTTGGGCAGCAGGACAGGCTGGGAGGGAACTTGCACAGGTAGTCTCATTATGTTAATGAAACAGTGCAGGGAGCAGCCCTCAAAGAGAAGAGATGGCCAGTGTCTTCTTTCAGATCTTTAAAAGTTGTCAGTGTCTCAGTGAATCTTTTCCAGGTCCTTACAAGGTAAGACATGGCTGCATCAGTGAGACACCTTCTCTACAGACACAAAATCTCCCCCAGCAGAGTCAGATCTGCAGGGCGCCTGAACAGCTGGCTCCAAATAGGTCAAAGAAGCTCATTTTGGGGTGAAATATTTTTGGTTCCCTTCAAAGAAAATCCCTCCCCCCCTACAACCCCTCTGTTTTCAAAACCGTTCTCTGCAGCTACAGCTGTCTGTGGATTTTGGTGCCACTATTTTAGGAGTCCATGGCTTGGCCCTCTGAAGCTTCATTGAAAAAAAATCAACTCTCAAAAGGCTGATTAATTAGAAAAAAGACACACACATTTATTCAACATGTGTGCACAAGAGCCTTCAGAATGAAGACCCAAAGATACAGGGAAATCATCCTTTTTCTGGTTTTTTTTTGGTCTTTCATGACTTTTTTCACTCAAAAACAACGTTATTCAATAATATTTCCTTTCCCTTTCTTTTTAACCTTTTTAAATTTTTTTTTTATTTTAGCATATTATGGGGGTACAAGTGTTAAGGTTACTTATATTGCCCATGCCCTCTCCCCCCTCGAGTAAGAGCTTCAAGCGTGTCCATCCCCCAAACGTTGCACATCTTAATCGTTGTGGTTGTATACACCCATCCCCTCCTCCCCCCTCCCCCCTGCCCAACACCTGATAAATGTTATTCCTATATGACCACTTAGGTGCTGATCAGTTAATACCAATTTGCTGGTGAGTACATGTGGTGCTGGTTTTTCCATTCTTGAGATACTTCACTTAGTAGAATGGGTTCCAGCTCTATCCAGGAATATACAAGAGGTGCTATATCACCATTGTTTCTTAAAGCTGAGTAGTACTCCATGGTATACATATACCACATTTTATTAATCCACTCATGAATTGATGGTCACTTGGGTTGTTTCCATAACTTTGCAATTGTGAATTGTGCTGCTATAAACATTCGAGCGCAGGTGTCTTTTTCATAAAGTGACTTTTGATCTTTTGGGTAGATGCCCAGTAGTGGAATTGCTGGATCAAATGGTAGATCCACTTGTACTCTTTGAGTTATCTCCATATTGCTTTCCACAGAGGTTGAACTAGTTCGCAGTCCCACCAGCAGTGTAGCAGTGTTCCTCTCTCTCCGCATCCACACCAGCGTTTGTTGTTTGGGGACTTTTTGATAAAGGCCATTCTCACTGGAGTTAAGTGATATCTCATTGTGGTTTTGATTTGCATTTCCCTTTTTAACCTTTTTTAATTTCAAAATATGAAGCAGATATAGATGTTTTTGTTACATGGACACCTTGTGTAATACGTAACTTGGGATTTTTAGTGTGTCTACCACCAGACTAGAGTTTATTGCACCAAAAAGGTACCTAAAGGCAATTTTAAGATACCTTCCAGGCCCCACATTCCAGTGTGCCGACTGACCTACCCAGACCAGTGGTCTACCAAGAAACCGACTCACCTGGAACTATGACCCCAGGGACTGAAACAACACCAGAAGATGATTCCTACACCCCCATCGTTTCGCCCCAATTAACAAACCTAATTACCTAATCCCTTGCCTGCCAAACTGTCATTAAAAACCCTGTCTCCCAAATTCTCAGGGAGGTGGATTTGAGAAATTTCTCCATGTCCCTGCTTAGCGCTGCACAGAATAAAGACTCTTTCTCTGCCTTGTAAAACCTGCTGACTCGGTGTATTGGCTACTTCTTGGACAGCGGGCAAATGAGCCACCTGGTTGGGTGGCAACCACAGACTAACTCACTTCTTATTTTTCTTATTCTGCACGGTGACTAGAGAGAATTAAATGATGTCAGGAATGAAACTTCCTCCCTCCTTAACTGAAACGACTCCTGTTAAAGGTTAACTTCCCTTCGTTGTCCTTTGCTTAGAGCAGATGACAAAAAAACCATGACTACTATGCTGTCTACAAAAGAAAAAAATGTTAACTGTGCCCTCCCCAAAAAGAAACACTGCGTGTAGCTAATCAGATTTCTGTAACTACACACCAACCTTTATGAATGACATTGCCATCCTGCTATACAAACTCCTCCGTCTCTGCCCATATAAACAAGATCTAAACTTCCCTACGTTGGAGCCCTGAGTCCATTCCTTTGGAGTTGTCGCTTTTGGGTGGTCCATCTTCACACTTTGCACTTTCATAAGCTCTCTTTAAACTAAATTCTGACCCTTTGGTTGTTTTACATTGACACCTCTGTGCCTGCAATAATGCCCTTCTCAAGATGCTGCTCCTTAAATATATTATTTGTGACCAGCTGAAATTCAAAATATACCTAATGAGCCATGTGAATGTGAGCGGTTCAGCGGTATTTAGTACATTCGTAGTGGTGTGCAGCCGTCTATGTAGCTCCAGAGTATTTTTATCATCACAGAAGGAGACCCCATCCTCATTAAGTAGTAATTCCTCATTCCCTTCCCCTCATCTCCTGGTAACCACTAATCTGCCTTCTGTTTCTATGGATTTGGATACTTTATGTAAGCGGAGTCATACAATACGTGACCTTCTGTGTGTGGCTTATGTCACCGACCGTGACATTTTCAAAGTTTATCTATCTTTCCTCCTGTGTCAATGCTTCATTTATTTGTATAACTGAATAATGTTTCATAGCATGTGTATGCACGCAATTTGTTTATCTGTTATTACCTAATTGATGAATATTTGGATTGCTTTCTCCTTTTGGCTAACAGGAGTAGTATTGCTAAAAAATATTTATGTGTGCAAGGATTTGTTTCTGTGTTCCCTGTACATTAATCAGGTAGATGAACCAGATAAACCTATTAAAAGACTGACAATTTCAAGAGCATGTTTACCAAAATATTAAATTTGTAAGCTTATCCCATTATAATATGATTTTTGCTTAATTTTAATTTGAAATATGTTGCCTTTGACACCCCTCCTTGGATATGTTCATTTAGTTATTCAACACTCTAAACATGGGCCATTTAAGAGAGAGTCTTCAAAGAAAATGTAGCGTTGCTCCCCAAACTTATTTATTCAAAGACTCGCCCACTTTTTCTCACTCTAGTCCCTATTACCAATCTGTTGGATCCAATTTATGTGCCTTGCAGCCCAAAACATTGGAGCGAGGAAGCCAATGTTTGTTTGTCCTCCTAAATTACGAAATGTGTCAAGCAGCGTTTCAAGATGGATGTTAGGTTTTCCTTCCCTAATGGTAAACTGGTCTTTCGACCTTTTAAGTGAAATAGAAAGTTATGCAAAAGACTCTCTGAGGGCGATAGTTTGTGGGCTGTGGAATAGCCCACCCCAGACTGGAGAGGAAAAATAAGAGTAGGAATTTGGAAAAATGAATCAGAGACAGAGCCTGCACTTAAGTTTCATGGAAAATACTAGTGATGTAAAGTTTTGGAATTAATATGGATAGCTGTAAAAGCATGGGATAGGAAACATAAAGGAAGGAAAAAAGGAGGACTGTGACCATGTCTGGGATATGGATATAATGGGCTAGCCCAAGGAACATTTATAAATAAAACATATATAAATAAAACATATCAAGTGTCTGGAAGTTAAAAGCAAATGATCACGCCAACAAGCTTGACATGGAGTGAGGGAAAGAATTTGGACACTGTAGAACTATCAGTAGAGTTTTGGGTCCCTTCTTAAATTGTGGGGTGGACTATACAGCCCCACAACTTTTTATATTGGTTGGTGCTTTTTAGAATAAAAACTTTTCTTATTTTACACTCCCCTCTTAATTTAAAAAAATTTTTTTTTATTCCAGCATATTACAGGGGTACAAATGTTTAGGTTAAGTACATTGCCTTTGTCTCACTTAATTATTTGACAAACACAGTAGGCGTTTTACATTCATCAGTTTCAATCAGTATCTTCTGATGCTGATGCCAGAGAAATAAACTAACTCATCCCAGCTTTTCCACATATCCTGGGATGGTCTGGATTTTTATTAATCTGTAATTCCTTTTGTGTGACACCAACTCTGTGAATACTTGTGAAACAGAGAAGTGAACGGGTCAGTCCTATCTCAGTCTAGCCATATATCTGCTTCCTGCCTTCCTCAGTCACACACAGAAATGTAACAAAACTCCTACTGATCCCACAGAATCATGTTTTGGTAAATCCATGCTCCTTGAGACCATGTTCAATTTTTTGCATAATTTTTGGAAACAACAAGAACATCCGAAATACTTCATTTCAGCACTCATGCAATAATGAAACATTGATTCATTGATTCATAATGAAGCATTGATTCATAATCAAACATCTATGATTCATTCAGTAATCAACCCTTCAATTTTATTTATATATATAACTTTAATTATATATATTATTTATAATATAATATTATATTATATAATATAATATAATATTATTATATATAATATTATAAAATTATATTATATATTATAATATTATATTATTATAATATTATAATATATATTATATATAATTATATATAATATATATAATTTTATATATATATATATAACTTAAAGCAGAACCTCTCAACATTAGCAATATTGACAGTTGAAGCACAGAACTTCTTTGCCGTAGAAGGCTACATTTGTTTTCATTTACTTACCCAACTGACATTTGGTGGCTGTCAATATTCCGGTCCATAAATGTCCAAAGATTTACACCAAGGTCACTTTTTTTGCCAAATTATAAGAGAAATTGGAAATGTTTTGCCTTTTTTTTTTTCTTGCATTGTGATACCACAGTTGCTACAAATATCAGACCCGTGTTAGAAGCTGGCCAAACATACATTAAATAAACATGTGCATCTTGAAAATATGGCCTTTCAGCCATGCTAGTACTATAATGAAAACAGAGCTTTCTGTTTCTGAGGCATTCTGCAGTGTACAAATGGGTCTCATTTCTCTCATCTCACTGAATTTTTATTATCACCCTGTTGGGCAGGTGTAACACCGTATCTCACAGATGATGGAAAGGAAGCCAGGAGAATTTAAGTGCCATGTCCAAATTCACAGCCACTAAGAGAAGAAACCGGGACCTAAATTGAAATATTTTTTTACATAAAATTCTATGTTCTTTCTCCTTTGGGAAATGTGTTTATCTGAATCATAGTAATTCAATTTAAAAACCATTGATAGATACAGCAAATACCGAAGCATGAAGCATTTTTAAACAGATTTTTGCAGCGTCTGCTCAAATGCCAACAGCATTACTGCTCTGAAAATTTAAGGATGTGCTCTCCTTTAATCACTAGTATTCCCTTTGCTTCCTTTAAAATTTGGAAGCCTTTCATTTTGTTGAGTTAAGAGAAAGAAAAATAAAAGCAGTGAGGTATGGCGGCACCAAACAGAATCTGAATAATAATCGACGTTGTAAGAATATAAAATCCCTCTCTTACAATTACTCCAGTCCAATTTTAGAAAGTGCTGCAGTTGTTTTAAAAGTTTGGAGCCTTAAAGAGTCAATTATTTTTTTTTATAAAAGGAGACATCTTTTGGGAATATAACCAGAGAAGAAAAACCACACTTGATAAAGTTGTTTGTCTCTGATGACGTGTATTTTTTTGGACAATTCTGTAATATCAGAGCATCTCCCCTACTTCTTCACACATCCAGCTCTTACAACTCAGTGACCACAATATAGCAACTGCTCCAATTGAAGGCAAAGCCACTTACACTTGAGAGAACTGGCTCCCTCAAGGCACCCAAGCTGTCAAACACAGAGTCTCTCATGATTCTATTATTCTAAGATCTGGTGGAAACCATTGTAAGAGAGCTGAAAGAGTAGGAAGGAAAATACATCAGTTAGGAACCACAAAATTACTATCTCATTTGGGAGGTGTTTTACTCAGTTTTCTTCTGCTGTAACAGAATACCATAGACTGGGTAATTCTGAAACAATAGAAGCTTATTTGGCTCATGGCACTAGAGACTGGGAAGTCCAAAAGCATAGCACTAGCTCTGGCAAGAGCCTTCTTACTATGCCACCCATGGCAGAAGCAAAGGTGAAAACAAGGGCATGAGACAGAAAACTGGGCTGAACTCATCTCTTCCACCAAAAGCGCACTCCTGCAATAGTGTAATTTAATCCATTTTCATGACCTAATCACCTCTTAAAGGCCCTACCTCCCATGACACTGGCAATTAAACTTCAACATGAGTTTTGGTGGGAACATTTAAACCACAGCAGAAGTTAAGTCACATTAAAACAGAGCCTTTCTGGTTTATATTTACTTGAATTTTCCAGGGTCACTTCTCGGTCACAAATTCAAGAAAATGTATACACTCTATGTGGTGGGCACTCATTTCAGCAGAAGAAGCCCAGTTGGGGAAAAGTGTATATAAGTAAGTCAATAAATATTTAAGTATCTCTGCTTCCCTTTGTGGGAGTGAAGGCAAAATTTACCCGGCGTCCTCAGAAGTTTTGCAGAAAACTCAACTCACAATAAAGCAGATTAATCAAAAAAAAAAAAGCTATCAGATTTATTTAACATGTAGGCACGGGAACCCCCAGAAAATGAGGGTTCAACCCCTCAACTGGATTCAGGAGCTTGCAAGCTTTTCTGGTAAAATGGGTTATGGGAGGGGGAAAAGAGGAATTCTGCCCAGGGCCAACAAAGGAAGGATGAATGGATGGGGAATGAACACTAACTGCCAAATAGTTTCCTTTTGGAATGTAAATGAGCCCAAGAGACAGAACATTATCTTCTTAAAGAGTCTATTCAGGTGTGATCACACCCTGGTCTTCCAGGGAGGGGAAGAAAAGGATAATTGCTTTCTTGGGTGGGTCCAGATCTCAAGCAGATAAAGAAACTTCAATGATTTTGGGAGACCCAATGATGGTGATGGTGAGAGATGGTCAGAGAGATCTTGAGGATGCTTCAGTCAGTTCAGAATGCTAAAATGTCAAACTTTGGGGTAAAAGCATTTCTAATTTCCTTCACAGCCCAATAAGTAGAAATGAGAATGTGTCAAAACCTATGCTTCTTCTAAAGATCCTTGAAACAATCTTCTCAAATCATCTCATTGAGCTAGTTCTGCTCTGGAATCCCCATGGTTTACCAAAACACTGTCTCTGCTGGGTCCAATTCACTCTAGCGCTAAGCATCATCTTGCCTTGGGACTCATTTTGCAAATGAGTAAGGTCACGTTTTCTCAACACAGACAGAAAGAAGCCTTCACCCAGAAGCCATGGGTGAAATCTCAGAGCCCAAGTCCACAAAAGATCAAAGAAAACGATCAAGGTGTGTTGAAGCGAGAACCACCACAACACTTTCTTAAACATCACAGGCCAGTGAATGCCTAGCAAGTTGCAGGATCTTGTTTCAAGCTCTATTGCTACATAACAAACAATGACACAAAAAAATCAACACAGCCCATAGCTTAAAAATACCCCCCCCCCAAAAAATATTACTCCATCGTTTCTGTGTGTCCAAAATTGAACACAATGTAGCTGGGTCTTTTGCTCAGAATCCAATCAGTCTGAAATCAAGGTGTCTGCCAGGGCTGAGGTTTTGTCTGGGGCTCAACTGGGGGAACACCTATTTTCAAGCTCGATCAAGTTGTCGTCAGAACTCATTTCTTTCTGATTGTAGGACTGAAGTTCCCCTTTTCCCTACCAGCTGTCTACCAGATACTTCTGAGCTCCTAGTGACCACTTTCAGTTCTATATCAATTTGCCCCTACAGGCAATTCAGAGCATGGCTTTCCTCTTTCTTCCATGTTAGCAGAAATGTCTTTTTGTTGATGGTTTATTTTAAATAAAGGGAGAAATCAGTTTATTTTTCAACCTAACAACTTCTGAGGAGTTTCATGAAACAATATTTATAAAGCTATTTTATTTTCTGGATGAGAAAACACCCAAAATAAGAAATATTTTGAAAGGTAATAAGGTCAAGATATTTTTGTAACTCCTTCAGAAGGCATGCTTTTAGTTTAAAAAGACAGCCCTAGAATAACACGGTATGGTTCAAAATGATGTTTCTTTTGTATCCCAGTCTACCATCTCACCAAAGTTTTTTGTTTCTGCAAATTTTGCTAAAAAGGTATTTTTTTTTCACATAAATATTTCCATAGTCTCATTGTAATTTGCATAGCATCTAAATCATCACTCAGTGTCTCTATACATTCTATGCTTAAAGGCATCGCATATTTTGTAATTTTTATAGTACACTTCTGGCAAATTTTCCCCTTTCTCTTTGCGACTCCGATGCCTGTCATATCGTTTTATGATGCTTTGTGACACAGTTGCCATTTTTATCAAAACGTGACGTCTGTGTTCCGGCGTCACAATTCTTCCTTCCTCGTTCAGGAACTCATGGGCCAGCTGCAACTCAGTTGTGCGGCAAAATGGTACCAGCCCTTGGGTAGACAGTTTGTCAGTTTCCCATACAGTGAATTACAGATGTGACACTAACAATCTCACACCTAGGTGTTCACCCAAGTGAAATAAAAATCTCCACCCCCACAAAAACCCGTGCACAGGTACGGAGAGCAGCATTACTCACAGGTGCCCTCAGCTGGAAACAAGCCAAAGTTCCATCAGCTGGTGGAAGGATAAGAAAATAAAAACATGTCAATACTATGATACACTGTACCCATAAAAAAAGAAACAAAAATAGGAATATACACAAAAAGAATGAATCTCAAAAGCCCCACACTTCATGAGAGAAGTAGAACACCAAAGATTATTCACTGTACAATTCCATTTATATAAAATTCTAGTAAAGGCAAAATCATAGTAGTAGAAATCATATAGGTAACAGCCTGGACCTGGGAGTCAGGACTGAAGATTGACTGCAAAGTAAGGTGACAAGGACACATATTTTTTTAGGGACTAAAGCCTGCTTGACATCTTAACTGTGATGGACTTGACACGATTACACGCATTACCAAAACCATTGCACACTTAAAAATGCATGAATCTTTTTGCAAATATGTTTGACCTCAGCATAGCTCAAAGAGAAAAGCACCCCCCACAAAAGTATCCTAGAAGCATCTTCCTCTGCTCTGAATCTTAATCTTCACTAGTTCAGAGTTACTATGATACACCCATTTCATTGATGAGTTGTGGTGGGCTAGCTAATAAATAATGTCAAAAGAGACATTTGGAAACTCTTTTTTTCCCGCCACTTATATGCGATTTCTCAATGGTGCCCATTCCTGCAATCAGGACGGTCCACTTAGGGGAGCTTTCAGAACACAAAAGCGAGGGCGTTGGCATGCTTTAAGCAACACCATAGGAAAGCAAAATACTCCCATGAACCTATGGCACGTCTTGGCTTGCTGGGAGGAAATCCGTAGCCCAAGATTCCATTAGGAAACCGGTATTGTCCTTGCAAAGAAAAAGCAGAATCGATTAAGGAGGAAAATCCCAAAGCAAACAATGAACCCAAGTGGGGAAGTGATGGGGGTCTCACCATTCACAGGTCGTGGAGCTCGACTTTGACACGAAAACGAAGTCAGTAAGGTGCAGCGGTAAACCAAGGCCCCAACGCTTCCAAGGAAAGACGCCCAGTCCGGCATTCATAGGTAACAACAGGCGTTTAATTTTCTGAACCATGTTTGTTGACAGTAATCTCAGCCACGCAGCCTCTGTTCTCAGTCTCAGCAGGCCAATATCTTTCCCGCTGGGTCAACTGCAGCCATAATCAGGTCAACTGCAGCTGAGATCACTCCGGTCCTTTCTTGGGACAGACAATTGCTGCCTCGCTCTGGTTTTTCAGTTGTCCTTTCTGGGGTGGAGAAATAGCTCAGAGGCAACACACTGCAATCAGGCCATTACATAACACATGACGTGGCCACCCGCCTTAAAACACACATCCTCCTCCCCGGTCTGCAAAACGCGTCCCCGTAACCATGACTACCTCCCCAGCCCCAGTCCAGCGGGAGCTGCTGCTTTAGAGCTCCTTAAATATCTCGGCGAAGCCAGCTCACGCTCAGCGCAGAAGTTGGTCCGTTTCGCTATTTGTCTTGCTGGCCCGGGTCGAAATTTCTGTTTGCCTGCTCTTAGCCATGGTGGCAAGAGTCCAGCAAATGTTTGTTGAATGAATAGATGAACGCTTACACCAGAGATTCGTGGAGAGCCAAGAAGGCAGGTGCATTTGTATGAGTTTGCCGTAGCTGGGGTAACCAATGATCACTAAGTCGCAGGCTTAAATCAACACATTTTTTTTCCCTTTAATCTTACAGTTCTAGAGGTCAGAAGTCTCTGTGGGATGAAATGCATGTGTGAGCTGTGCAGAGTTCCTTCTGGGGGCTCCAGGGGGGTCCCTTGCCTTGCCTTTTATGGCATCTAGAGGTGGCTGCAACCCTCAGCTTTTGTGTCCTTGTGCCATCTTCAACCAGCATCACTCGGGCTCTGTCTCTGTCCTCATATCTCCGTCTCTGACCCTCCTGCTGTCCTCTTAGTGGGGCACTTTGGATGACACCGGACCCACCTGGATCACCCAGGATCACCTCTCCTCTCAACATCCTGAACTTGCCAGGTGCGGTGGCTCACGCCTTCGATGCTAGTGCTCTGGGAGGCCGAGGCAGGAGGATCGCTCGAGGCCAGGAGTTCGAGACCAGCCTGAGCAAGAGTGAGACCCCCGTCTCTACTAAATATAGACAAATTAGCCAGGCATGGTGGTGCTCACCTGTAGTCCCAGGTACTCGGGAGGCTGAGGCAGGAGGATCACTTGAGCCCAGGAGTTGGAGGCTGCAGTGAGCTATGATGACACCACTGCTCTCTAGACTGGGTGACAGAGTGAGACCCTGAACTTAATCCCATCTGCAAAGTCCCTTTTGCCACGAAAGGTCACATAGTCACAGGGTCTGGTGATTAGAACGTGTACACCTTTGAAAGTGGCCATGATTCAGCCAACCATGGGGATTGTCTTTGAAGCTTCTGTACCTCAAATAAGTAAGGTGCTCCACAGATATTGAAGGATCAATAAGAAACTCTCAATACTTTTTTTAAAAGAAATGTATTCTCCCATTTAGGATTAGCTTAGTTGACCTTCTGGGATACATGTCTCATAGCAGGAGTCTGTGTGTGTAGAGGAACCCACGCTTGTCTACACCAGGTGTGCACAATGTGGATATCCAGGTTAATGCCTTGGCTGCAATTAATGCACATGAGCGAGAGGTGCTTATGGGGTCCCTAGAATCAGGAATAATGCCATAAAAATAAATAATATAATAATAGTATAATTGGTACGTAATAATTGTCAGTGATTTGGCAATCCTCGTTCACCTAGATTCTAAAACAATATGAAATAATGGAATTATAGAAAAATACTCTATAGATTATATACTATGTATTATCTTATATATTGGGTTTACGGCATGTGATCTCACAAGGCTTCACCTAAAATGCAGTTTCCTGACATAGATAGTAATAATAAATAAGGAGGAAAAATAGACCATGTGTACATATATATAAAAGATTTATTTTTTTTTTTTAGAGACAGGGTCTCACTCTGTTGCCCAGGCTGGAGTGCAGTGGCATGATCATAGTTCACTGTATCCTCAAAGTTTTGGGCTCAAGTAATTCTCCCACTCCACTCTCCCAAGTAGGTAGAACTACACATGTGTACTACTACCTGGCTTATTTTTTGTTGTTGTTGTTGTTGTTCAGACAGAGTCTTGCTATATTGTCCAGACTGGTCTTGAATTCCTGGCCTCAAGCTATCCTCCTGTCTCAGCCTCCAAGCCTATGTATATTTTTATATTATACATTACATATAGAGTTTAGAGCATGTGCTTTCACAAATATTTGTTGTAAGTATATGATTTTTTTGCCATATATCTTTTTCTCATCTATATTGCCCTTTTTCTTTCAAATAAGCAAGTCTCTGATGTTGAACCTGATCATCTGGGAATAAAATGAGAACAGCATGAGACTGTTTATTTTAACTTATCTTAAAAATAATTAATCTTACATACTTGCATGTATAAATTCCTCTTTGCAACTTATAAAAAACATCATTTATTATGTGACATAAATACAGTTTTTCCTATAAAGTTTTGTGCAAATATTTATCCTACCACTTGAAAAGTATCAAGAAGATAAACAGAAAAACAATCTGTTGTTGAGAATATACCTTAATCATTTAATTCATATAAGATATAGCCCTGATAGCCCCTTTTTTCTTATTATTCCATTCTCATGTCACTTGCGATTTCTATAATAGAATAAAATCAGTGTACTTTTACCCATAGCATGATTTGAGGTACTTAACATCTACCTCTGCGTGGTATCCTGCAAATAGCTTCGTGCACTGTTCAAAAACGTGAACTCTTGAAGTCCGACAAATTCCGATTGGGCCCCTAAGAAGGTATATGGACTTGAGAAAGTTTGCAAGCAGCAGTGTGACTTGATTTTCATGTCTGTTACATTTAAATGATATTGCATCTGTCGTACCGTTGAAAAGGGTGAGACAAACCTATGACCACACCGTGTTGAATATTGTTCCTGCAATATTTCAAGGGAGATCTCAAGCTGGCTGAAACACAGGAGAGAACTGTCCAATTGCCCAGTAGGATGGAAAGTTCAGAGGAACTGTTTGAATTCACCACGACGCCAAGCACCTCCTCGTAACTAACAGTTTTGGACGCCTCACACCAGTCAAAGAAGACTGCAGCCATGACACAAACAGAAAAGCTGAATGTGCTGGAACCCCAGAGGGAAGGAGAGATGGAAGACCACACGCGAATCTCCATCCTTTTGAAACCAGACTCAAACAACATTTTGAAGGGAAAAAATAATAATAATTAAACCTGTAGAAAGACCGGGAATATTTTTCCCCCTGCTCCAAAAACAGGGCTCCTGTTCATCATGGATGAACCGGGTCTCATTTCGGCCACCTGAGTCACAGGTTAAAACAATGAAGACAGAGAAGTCATCAGTCTTTCTGGGAAGGGAGGATAGAGCCTTCTTCCCGTGGAAGGGGTAACACCTGCCTTCGATATCTGAGTTGGAATCGGTTTACAGAAATAGCATCGCAGACTCCTAGGATGTTCTGAGGTGGTGGGAGAGGGGAAGGAAGAGAAATGTTACAGAATTCTCTAGTTAGAGGTATAACTAGTTAGAGGAATGGCTTGGAAGTTAGAGGAATGGCTTGGAAAAGAAAAGGGATTTTCTGCCTCCTTAAAACTTCCCCCACTCTTTTGGGAACAGCAGTCTGGCCTGCATCCCTGACTCAGTTTCTTTTGCTAAAACTCCCAGGTGGGCGGCTGGTTGAAGTTCACAGGGTTTGTCTTTGGCAGAGATGGGAGGACTAGAATAGTTAGCCACAGGAATTTCCTGAAGCCTCCCTGTCAAAGCTCTGTATTTCTGCCTACGTCCAGGAAATTTGGATTTTGAGACAGAGAAGGTCTACCATGTTTCCTCCTTTGTTGGCAAATTAATAAAAATGTCAACCACAACAACAAGTAAGATGTGCAACGTTTGGGGGATAGACACTCTCGAAACTCTTACTCGAGGAGGGAGGGGGGCATGGGCAAAATATGTAACCTAAACACTTGTACCCACATAATATGCTAAAATTTAAAAAAAATGTCTCTTTCCTTCCCCCTGCAAACTGCTTGTCCTCATTCTTCTGATTCGGCCTCCTGGACAAGTGGGTGAGTTTTTGGCAACTGAGGTCAGACTCTCTTTTCAGAAAGCAAAAAGC
The DNA here is from genome assembly GCA_008750895.1 of Mirza zaza. Classification (NCBI taxonomy): domain Eukaryota; kingdom Metazoa; phylum Chordata; class Mammalia; order Primates; family Cheirogaleidae; genus Mirza; species Mirza zaza. The sequence continues at coordinate 14,845 of VSMD01087633.1, forward strand.
AGCTGTAGCTGCAAGCATGTGTCCTCTGGGTGGAATTAGTTCACCAAGAAGGACTTTTGCATCTGCAATGCCGCATGTGTGAGCCCAGTTACGCTCAAGACCTGACCCTCCCTCTGCAAAAGGAGCTGGGTGTCCCTCAGCGGACAAGGACGAACTCTACCTGTGACGCTTAACACTGCCCCGCAGGCCCTGAGGATGTAGTTTTTGCTCCCTGTGGCAGGAACCCACGAGAAACACATCAAGATAGAAACCTCTCTACCGCTCTGCATCTCAGAAACAAGGAAACATAGCCGATCGAAGTCGTAGCTTGTCAAAGGCACAAAGGCAAAAACCAACAAGCAAACAAACTGCTAATAAATCGATTTTAAGAAGATACACTACCCTTTTTTAATAACAAAATTGTATGAAAATGACGAGTTGCCATCTTGACCCGTCTGGCAAACAAATGAAAAGAGGCTAACAGTCTATTTGGGTCAGGAGTTGGAGAAACGGTGACTTGAATTTCAGCTCAAATCATTTATTTATTTTATTTTATTTTTCTTTTTTGAGACAGAGTCTCGCTCTGTCACCTTGGATAGGGTACCGTGGCTTCATCATAGCTCACTGCAGCTTCAAACTCCTGGGCTCAAGGGATTCTCCTGCCTCAGCTTCCTGGTTAGCTGGGACTACAGGCATGCACCACCACGTCCAGCTAATTTTTCTATTTTTAGTAGAGAGGGGGATCTCGCTCTTGTTCAGGCTGGTCCTGAACTCCTGAGCTCACGCGATCCTCCTGCCTCATCCTCTCAGAGTGCTAGGATTACAGGCATGAGCCACCGTGCCTGGCCTCAAATTATTTTTAATGGAAATGTGGCATTTTATCTATTAAACTTTAGCTAGCATGCAAAACCTATGGGCCAGCAATCTATTAATAGCTTCTAAGACTTATTCTGAAAAATCAGGTTAACAGTTTTATGCCATAACATACAGGTGAGTAAAAGTCTTAACATATGCAAGATGCCTGGCACATCTTGAAGCCCAGTAAATATTACCCTTCTCTCTCCATCGATTTGATTCTTAGCCCTCCTTAGGGTCAGCTTTAGGTATAATAGTTCTAAGAAAGGGAGTCCCCAAACATCTCAAAGTCAAGGGAGGCTATGTAGAAATATGGCATATTTGTAGCCTCTTACTACCTTTGATGTCTGATATAAGTTCTTATCCAAGGGTATAGACTAGATTATCAAATGCGTAGGATTTGATAAAAGGCACGCATTTTGTCATTTTTATCTACCTTTTCCTAGTCCATCTACTCATTTTATGGAGTTTATGGACTCATGAGTCCATAAACTCATTTCCATGTTTTATCTTTCTAACTCATTTAACAGAGTCACCCCAAAATGATGTACTATGAAAAGGATTCTGTGCATTAACTAAGTCTGAAAAACATGCACCTTAACATTTCTTGATGAGAGAGCTGCAAGCATGGTGGGTATCTTTTTTCTTTTTTTAATTAACCAAAATTATTATAGACGTTAAGACACGAACTTCTCTATTTAAAAGTTAGCAATTTTTTAACCGTTGTTTTCAAGGGTACAATTAATTTCTTTCTCTCCACTTTTGCATGCCTTAGACACCTCAGTAATGAAAGAAAAAAATTCCCCACGTTGATGTCTTCTATATCCAGTGGAAAACAGTGGTGTACTGACCTTTCAAAACACCGACATGTTATTCGTGCCAACATATTTTCAAAGAGGCGGTTTGCAGCAAACAGTGGCTTCCGTGTAACAGCCAGCCTCCGGGAAGTTTCCTGAATGTCTTGGCCTCATGTTTGGGATAAATGCAAGTTCCCCAGCTGCCAGACAACAGGCGACTGAAAAGGTCAGAAAAACACATCACGCTCTCGCCAAAGCCAAGGGCTCGCGGCGTGTCTGCAATCGCTTCAAGAAAACACGACATCATATTTACAGCTCCAAACTGCCGAGCCTGTGGCTGGAACACAGAAATGTCAACCTGAATTTACTCGTCTAAGTAAACATATCAGTTGTGTAGTAAGTGCCAAGTTCTGAGCCCAGAAGCTCACACCCTGTCTGCAAACGGTATAGGTAAGAAATCACAGGTTGCAATTTGTGCCTGGCTGCCGGGTACTGTCATTCTCTGGGACTCTGTTACTCAATGACATTGTCACTCAGTCAGATGCACTGTGTCATCACTCTGGAAACCACATAAAGCAAAACAGCCTGGCACAGTCTGTGTCGGTTTCCTAGGGTTGCTATTAAAAAAGAAAAAAGTGAGTGGTTTAAAACAAAAAGTGACATACTCACTCACAGTTCTGAAGACCAGAATCCAAAATCCAGGTGTCTGAATTTACCTATCTCCTCCTCCTCCCACTTGCCTGACACCTGATGAATGTTATTTCCATTTATGTCCACATTAAGTGTTGATCAGTTAGTTCCAATTTAATGATGAGTCCTTGTGGTGCTTGTTTTTCCATTCTTGGGATACTTCACTGAGAAGAACGGGCTCCAGCTCCATCCAAGATAACACAAGAGGTGCTAGATCACCATCGCTTTTGGTGGCTGAGTAGAACTCCATGGTGCACATAGACCACATGTTATTAATCCACTCATGCATTGATGGGCACTTGAGTTGTTTCCACATCTTCGCAGTTGTGAATTGTGCTGCCATAAACATTTGAGGGCTCAAACCTAACAGGTACGATGCACACGATCTGGGGGAATGGACACAGTTACAACTCTGACTCAAATGGTACAAAAGCAATGTATGTAACCAAAATATTTGTACCCTCGTAATATTCCAAAATAAAAAAAAAGAATCAAGATGTCAACAGGGTAGGTTCCTTCCTGCTTCTTCCAGCTCCTGGGGGCTCCAGGCGTCCCTGGGCTTGTGGCCGCAGCATCACTCCAGTCTCTGGCTCCGTCTCCACATGGCTTCTCCTCTGCATCTGTGTCTCCTCTGCCGTCTCTTCTAAGGACACTGGATTTAAGGACCCCTCTAAATCAAGGATAGTCTCATCTAGAGATCCTTAACTTCATTACATCTGCAAAGACCCCAAATGAGGTCCCATTCACAGTTTCCGGGATGCAGAAAGGTTTCCGGGAGCCACTGTTCAACCAACTGCATAGACCAAGAGGCAAACCCCAGATTTCTAGAACTTTCTTTGCCTTAACTTCCTGTGTGAGCTCAGTCTCACCATGACCACATTCCTGGGCTCATTGTATTCTGTGAAATATGAGGCTCAGACCAACCCATGTTGATGGTTCTTTCTAGCTCCAAGGTTTACATTTTCTTTCTTTTTTTTACCATTTCTGTTTTCACATCGACTTCACAGAGTCTTTATGACTGGAGTGGCCATATGAACAATGGTGTTTGAGAACAATTTATTTTGAAACTAAACTCAGTGATAGATGGAGTTATATTCCTCACCTGCTCAGAGGAGAAATCATAGATGCATGTACATCCATCAACACAGACTTATCATAATTTAGAACAAAAAGCACATACTTCAAGGCGGTCCCTTTAGATTTCTGGAAAGACAAATGAAGCCACTGCAAATGCAGACTCAGAAGTCTACTTAGTCATTGACTCCAGCTACTCAATCTGCTATTTTCATGTATCCATCCATCTGCACAACGCGGCCAACTCTTTCATGGTCTTTGCAAGAATGACCTGAGGAACATGTGCAATGGTTAATTAATTATGTGTCAACCTGACTGTGCTACAAAGTATCCAGACTCAACATGATTTCTGAACTCTTCTTCTCCTGCCCACCAACTGGAATTAACACCATCACCCCTTCTGGGGCTCACGCCGTGGAATAGGATTATATTATTACACCACGAGACTTCCTGGGTCTCCAGCTTGCAGATGTAGCTCATGGAACTGCTCGATCTATATAATCACTTGATACTTCATTATCTCTCTGGAGAGATAGATAAACAGATATGCAATAGAGATGCAGGTCTCCCTTTATAGAGAAAGAAGGGAGATATCTCTTTATCATCTACCTATCCATCTATCTCCTACTGGCTCTGCTTCTCTGCAGAACCCTGCCTACTACAATACCCATAACGCTGTTTTAGCTCTGCGAAGACTTTTTCTTTCCTTTCACGTGGACAAGGGATATTTGCACCAGTCGACCATGCAAGAAGCCAAAGAGTCAGTAAAGCAGGAACTTAGCAAGTTAGACCGCAGAGAAGAGGGGCAGATTCTCTCGTCATGAGTTCGCTTTCTTACAGACACTGCTACCTGTCTGATGACGAGCCAACCCCGAGACGCACCAAGACGCAAAGAAGCGAGATGACCATTCGTGAGGTTAGTTGCGAATAAGTTGTGACTAATCAAAACTGTCAAGGTCTTTGAATGATTTATGGGTTTCAATAAATTCACACGGGCTTAAGGTTGTCTCCCTCATTACGTCATTTCAGATGAACTTTTCCGAATGGGAGAGAAATCTCGTTGTAAATGGTGCACACATGCATGCTGCAGCCCAGATGGTGTGGAATGCTACTTTCATGTATTATAAGTTGCAAAAAAAAACAAGAGTAAGAAGCATGTGTCCTGCTTTGCTTCAGTACAGAAATGACTGGATAGTCAGTGCATGAATGAAGAAACAGAGTCCTGAATTCGGAGGACCCCAAGTTGAAAGATTTATGGTTATCATCACAACTTTTAAGAAAAGGGAATTTACACCATTCTATTAGAGTGAATGTGTCACCTGGAGAACTTGTGTATATATGCATGCGTGTTTGTATGCATTCAAGCATGCGTATATATGTATATATGCACACACATGTGTATATATGAGCACATGTGTTTTCATGTACGTTTCTCTATTTATATACATTTTATGAGTGTGTTTATGTGTGTGCATACATATGCATATGTATGTATGTTTGTGTGTATATGTATGTATACTCCTGTGGATGTGTGTGCATACATTTGTGTGTATTGTGGACATATGTGCATATATGTGTATGTGTGTATATATATGCATGTGTAAATATGCATGTGTATACATATGTGTATATGCATGCATATACATATACATATATATACACACACACATATTTACTTTCACAAAGTTGGTTTTGAGAATAACAGTTCGATGTATAAAATGCAGCCTAGGTCCTCATGCAAATCTATAATCCTGCATCTTCAGACACGTTCAGCATTTTAGCACTGCAAAATCAACGTGTCCAAAGCAAGTTGACTGTGTCTCTCCCCTACTCTCCAAAACAGCTTCTTTTCTCACAATTTCTATTTTTCCCTCTGGTACGTGGCACCAATCAAGGTCAGAACCTCGAAGTCCATTTCTTTGGTTCATGTTCCTTCCTCAACACTTCTGGCTTTTGGCTGTTAATGTCACTGGCCACCTGGTGCCAGTGACAACCAGGGAGACCCATTGTGTCCCGGTGTTACCCAGGCCATTAAAACAATTCCATTCTTGGCCCCCCTCTTCACCCTTTATTTGAGATTATAGCGTACATGTGATTACATGATTGGTTCATGAGATTACGTAAGGAAATGTGATTCATACATAATACATTTTTGTGGAAATATTAGTCCACCAAAATATTTCTAATTCATAAATTCATCATCTGAAATCAAGTTTCTTTTATTTTTATTTTTATTTTTTTTATTTTGTTTCCAGACAGGGTCACATTTCATTGCCCAGGCTGGAGTGCAGTGGCGTCATCATAGCTCACTGCAGCCCTGAACTCCTGAGCTCAAGCCAATCCTCCTACCTCAGCTTCCCAAACAGCTGGGACTACAGGTGGGCATCACCATACCTGGCTAACTTTTTTTTTTGTAGGGATGGGGTCTCACTATGTTGCCCAGGCAGATCTCAAATGCCTGGCCTCAAGTGATCCTCCCACCTCGGACTCCCAAAGTGCTGGGATTACAGGCATGAGCCAGGACACCTGGCCCCCATCCAAGATTTTGCAACAACCCCCGACATTCTCTCTCTCTTGACCTCACCATCAAAATCGAATTTGTCTTGGACACTATGAATAGATCAATTTTCCTGCAATTCCACAACTTTGGTATTGCTTTGCTAGAAACCTCCAGCATCCTCACGTTATGCACAGCGCAAAGTCCAAAAGCATCCATTTGCCCTTTAGCGGAGTCCGTAATTTGGTTGAAATTTACAGAAGTCAGTTCTAAGACATTAAGCTGGTATCTTAGGTATTCAATCCAAAAACCCTAGAAAATGTCACTTTGCCCCCCACTTAATTGTGGTACAACCAAGAAACAAGCAGAGACGCTCAGTCCCATCTAAGATGCCCTGTAGTTGCATTCTCTTCCCACTTTTGTCATTAACCTGGAGACAAGAGAGATGCCTCCCTCCCAGGCAGAACAACCAGCCTCACGGATTCCCATGCAGAGGGATGAGTATAGCTCGTTGCCCAGTAGAATTCCCAGTGGAAGTAGCGGTTGCACTTGCTGCAGCTCAAAGCAGCTCACTTGCATTGGATTCACATAACTAGATGGAACAGTGACCAGAGAAATACTCTTGGGCCTCAGGCCCCAGGTACAGGTGGGAAGATATGTCCCTTCCCTGATTTCCATGGGACTTGTCTTTCCTTTGTCTAAGTTCTCAGCAATTCCTGCCAGAGAAATGATCCTTGCCCAAGATGATGACTGCTGTTTTTCTACCTGTGATTGCCTTGATCTTTAACTTATTTAGTGATTTACTAGTACCGTGTTTCCCCGAAAATAAGCCAGGGTCTTATATTTATTTTTCCTCAAGAAGACACCTTAGGGCTTATTTTCAGGAGATGAGTTATTTTCCCCTCAAAGCCTCAGCTTGCAGCACGCACAGGATGGCCGGGACCCGACAGGGGGAGCCGACCTTGTTGGTGGGGCTGCCCTCACCTTTCCAGTCACCTCTGGGACAGTAGCTGTCATGATGGGGCAGATGAGAAGGGCTGCTTGTCTTCTTTCCTGCTCTGCGACGACACGCATGGGTTGTGCAGATGCGCTGCGTAGCCACGCCCGTCACTAGGGCTGATTTTCGGGGTGGGGCTTCTATTGCGCAAATGCTTAGACATCCTGCTAGGGCTTATTTTATGGGGAGGTCTTATTTTCGGGGAAACGTGGTACATTTCTCCACCTATGCTTTCTCAAGTGGGTGTATGTATCTCTCTCTCTCTCTTCTCCTATCTCTCCCTCTGTCTCCCTCTCACTGTGTCTCTCTCTCCTATTTCTTTTTCTCTAATTATACACACACACACACACATATCTTCTTACTAAAATACCTAATGTCCATCCTACACTGACATATATATCTTGCACCAACCATCCTCCTGAATTGGGGGCATTCCATCACAGAGCTGCCCCTACAATCCCTTTCCATATGCCCAGGCTGACCATAGCAAAAATCTTCTGTACCAGCGGACTATGGACCCCTTCGAGTTCAACTTTCCATTGTGACTCCTGCATTGTGTTCAAATGTTAACTCAACCCGGTGCCCAGATAGATATCCTCGTATCTCCCTCGAGGCTTTGCTGAAAACATCACGCCACATCATCTCTTTCTCACGAAGACACTTAACAATACTTAACGTCTACAGCATTCAATAAGTGCATAAACACGCATTGTGTTGTTCAGTTATTTAAGTAATTCTTCTACCCATCTACTCCTCTTTAAGGGAGCACCCGAAATCTTATTCTTTCCTCCGTAACACGCCAAAGAGCGCTGAGGCTGATAGCGGATTTCAATGCATATTGCGGAAATCTAATAGAATGGCAATTAGGTCTGAAAAATAATTTTTTAAATGGCCGGCTCTCCCGGTATTTAAACACGCATCCTAAATTATTCTGTTTTCTGCATGCTTCAGGACTCCCTTGGAAACGTTTCCCATGGGAAATTAACTAAATCTGTTTACTATGAAATTAGAGACTTGGAAAACCCAACGGGTTATATGTTTCATGCTACTAGTGGTCTATAATCAAAGCTCTGCCTATTTACATAAATACACTATTCTTTTTAATTACAGCAGTGTCTGCCTCATTATTCTGCAACTCCTCCATTTCTTCCATCATAAATCATGCTTTCGAATTACTTACATCTCTGATCACCTATAATTGATTATTTGCTTAAACTCAGGGATTAGGCCTTTCCAAATCCTATGGAGTTAACCCAGAACCTCACATAATATCCTAGTGAAATATGGGAACATAAAAGTTTTATATAAATCACAAAGTACAGTTTTCTGTAATAATCCATTGAACAGAAAAAGAAAGTAAAAAATATACTATATGATTACATGATGGTTGTTAAATCTAGAGTCGATATGTGAGTGGATTAATAAAATGTGGTATATGTATGGAGTACTATTCAGCTATAAGAAACAAAGGTGATCTAGCACCTCTTGTGTTATCCTGGATGGAGCTGGAATCCATTCTGCTAGGTGAAGTATCACAAGAATGGAAAAACAAAGGCTACATGGACTCACCATCAAATTGGTTTTAACTGATCAACACTTAAGTGCACATGTAGTAATAGCATTCACTGGGTGTCAGGCAGGTGGGAGGGGGAGGAGGGGATGGGTATATTCACACCTAATGGGTGTGGTGTGCACCATCTGGGGGATGGGCATGCTTGTAGCTCTGACTTGGGTGGGGCAAAGGCAATATACATAACCTAAACATTTGTACCCCTGGAATACCCTGAAATAAAAAAAAAATTTCGGCTGGGCGCGGTGACTCACGCCTGTAATCCCAGCACTCTGGGAGGCTGAGGCGGGTGGATCGCTCAAGGTCAGGAGTTCGAGACCAGCCTGAGCAAGAGCAAGACCCCATCTCTACTAAAACTAGAAAGAAATTAATTGGCCAACTATTATATAGAAAAAAATTAGCCGGGCATGGTGGCACATGCCTGTAGTCCCCGCTACTCAGGAGGCTGAGGCAAGAGGATTGCTTGAGCCCAGGAGTTGGAGGTTGCTGTGAGCTAGGCTGACATCACAGCACTCTAGCCCAGGCAACAGCCTCGCTCACAGCAACCTCCAAATCCTGGGCTCAAGCAATCCTCTTGCCTCAGCCTCCTGAGTAGCTGGGACTACAGGCATGTGCCACCATGCCCGGCTAATTTTTTTCTATATATTAGGGTTAGAGTGGTACAATATATCTGACTTATTCTCAAGTGGTTCAGAAGAAATTGTATGTTTTTATGTAGAGAGAGAGAGAGAATGGGAAATAAAAAGAGAGAGAGAGAATATCATAAAACAACCTGGACAAAATATACACATTGCTAAATATGATTAAAAGCACATAGGATTCCCTTGTGCTGTTCTTTCAACTCTTACTATTGGTTTAAAATTTCATCCATGTAAACAGTTGCAACAGCCAAAACTCGGCAACAATTTTTTGAACATCTACCTCACTTAAAAGTTTCAGAACATTTCGTTTATTGGGAAGACCACGGAGAGAATGCTGCCATTGTGTGGAAGCCTTGATGCCTAAGAATATTTTAAAATCCCAAAATCTGGGATTCTTTGAGCATCAAAGCCAAAGCGTTCTTTCAAATCCACCCCGCATGATGGCTTAGTCTTCCAAATACCAGGAAGCAATGTTTGCAGAAATGTAGAGGTTTAACTCTGAAGAATATTTAGCCCATACATCAACCTAAACAACTGCTCTTAAAATTGGCAACATGCACTTTGGTAATTCAGTATTAGAGAAAAAAAAGGAAAAGAAATGTGAAAAGAACTCTATTAAACTGCCCTTTAATAATAAGTGCTATTTTCCTAAAGAGGTTTCATTATGTTTCCATTTAAACAGAAATAGTTTTAAATATAAATTTCTCATTTCCCCAAGGTTCAGTATACTAATTTTTTTCCTCCTCATGTGAAATAACCTTCTTCTCCTTCCAATTTTGTGAGTAGAAGGAACCGTTTTAACCCAGAGAAAGTTACAGCACCTATATAATGAGGTTTTAGCTTTTAACATACGCCAAACAATATAGCCCTTAGCTAATTTCTTTTTTCTTTTTTTCCAAATGCAGCTTATTTTTTTTTTTTTAAGCAACAGAAAAGACTTTCTGGAGAAAGTTTCAAAGAGCACTTTAGTCCATTAAAAAGTAAAATTTCCAGTCCAGTCAAGGCATTTTTAATACACTAAATCATGTTGTCTTATTTTACGCAATGGCCATGTTGCCCTTAAAAAAAGAAAGAAAGAAAAAAGAAAAAGAAATACTTTGGATATTTAAGATATTTAAGTGCCCAAATTCCAGTAAATGGAGTACAAATTGCCCCATTTGTGCTGTCTAGAAACTATCTTTGTGCGCAGGGCGTCAGCCTGTAGAGAAAATAATGCCTTTTGTCCTTCCTCACCTATAAAATTCTAGAAATTAGCCTCTCTGGTCATTTTCCAGTGCATCTGTCCAAGTTGTCATGGATAAAATATCCATCTGACTTTGAAATTTGGCCCCAGGCCCTGGTGTAACTGAGAGAAGGGAGGCGTGATATTAATAACTCCACACGGGTCCAGTGTGAGACGGGACGTGTCCGGCTGAGTGACCCTTCTCAATTCACAGGCAACGCCTGAAGCCAGACAGTCTTGGACGCTGACATTTGTACCTGGATTTAATTTTTCCTTCTTCCAATTCTCTAGTAACTCTTGTAGAATAATTTTATATATATATATATATATATATATATATATTCAACTGTATATAAAATTTAGGCAATTTGAACTGGGTGTATATAAATGTGAGCGCCAATTTTACATCCAGAAAAGCAGACAGGGTCAGAGAGTTAGAATCTGGTTCTCTGGGGACAATCTCCCCCAAGTAAATGTCCTTCATCCCCTGAACTCAAATTTCTTCAAGTTCTCAGATGATGAGGCTTGTTACAATGTAGCATCAGTAGGAACTGTTCTGCTGGCTAAAAGTGATACACTGTATGAAGCATGGTCTGCTTCTCAGGCAGGGAGATTTGCACAACTGACAAGACTATCTCACAATTAGAAAAAGTCTAAAAGCTACCCAAAACTGCACCAGTCCGTACTAGAGTAGGAAGAGAATCAGAGCTTGTTTTTAAAAGAAACAGAAAAAGATGGCTTTGCTGCTCAACAATCTTGGGGGACTCGGAAGCCAAATTCTTCCTAAAAGTACCTACAGGTGAAAGACGAGAAATTGTATAACAGGTACCATATACACTACGTGGGTAATGGCTACACTAAAAGGCCACATTTCACCACTATGCAATAAATCCATGCAACAAAATCACACTTGTACCCCTTAAATTTGTACAAACAGAAACATTTTTCTAAAGAAGTATCTACACCCCATCAAAAGTTGTTACTCTGTTTTTCTAGTTTCTTTGTATTTAAATGTTTTTTTTAAAATTTAGATCAGCTTTCAGAGGCTACAACATCAGGTATTTTATCGCATACTGATTTATATAATTATATAAGATATGTAAAAACATTTAATTCATTAATTATAGTAAGTACATTATATGTATATTGCATATATGTTAGAACTATAGAAGCTACATCTTCAAAACCCAATAAGAACATACAATCCACCTCAATATCATTATGATTAGCCGTAAAATATTAAACTCCAGAGGCCCCAAAACCCTAGCATATTGGGAAGGTGAAAAAAAAAAAATCAAATGTCTACAGCTAATTAGCAAGAAACTACAAACAAAATGAGAAAAGATCAGCTTTATGAGAAAAAGAAATTATAGGAGAGAAAAATAAATCCCTGTACTGGAATTACATAGACAATTAATAGAGCTCTCTTGTTTAATTTGGCTATGGAGACAGTCAACCTATTATTTTCCCGAATTCTCTGCTTTTTAAAAATGCAAGTGGAAGCTCCCCTGGATGTATTAATAGCCAAAACTACATAATATATACAATATGTTCAGTCCTTCTATCTGCAGAATTTGAATTAAAATCCTTTTTTAATATTCTTGGAAGACAAATGAGAACTGGCATGTACGGTTTCCTGAAAGTGAGGTTTTACGAACTGGTTCAAAATTTCAGTCCCCGGGGAAAATGTAAGCTCGGTATTATATTTAACTCCCCCTTTTTAAAAAAAAATTGGGGGAATCATGCTACTTGTTAGGAAAAGTCCAGGAAAAATAAAACAGAAATAGCATTTGCCAGACAGCAGTACACCACCAAGACCCCATGGAACATCTTAATCCTGACACTTAGGGAATTACGGTTGATCAGATCTCCTGGGTCCAGTTCCAAAGGAGGTTTTTGGATTTCAGAAACTGAAACTCAAGGCTTCATGTTTGAAATAGAGACAGGGAGAAAAAAAAAAACACCTTTTCAATTCGTTCCATGGCTGTTTTTTTTTTTTTTCTCAATTGGTCCCATGGCTATTTTACAAGAGATCCTATTTTATTTTGTGTCTAGGGGAAGGAGAACCTGTTTTATATGAAGCCATCCCAACTATGATTAATCCCGGCCATCGTGCTTATTGCAATCTTAATGGTTCAAACTGGTAGAGCCGGTTCGAAAGGTCTGAGACCAACGTAGGTTAAGACCAGGGGAGCTATACCTCCCCGACCCTTGTCAAGTCGTGAAAAACCTCTTGGTGCTGACGACATCACCAGGTAAGCCAGCAAGCGTCTCCTCCCTGCCGTCTAACTGAGCTCATTTCCTACAGATGTGCTCCCAAGTCTGTGCACACAACCCCCTACATCTGAACACACTGTTATATCTTCCCAGTGCATCCTCTCTCCTGACCTTTACACCCTTGCAATCTCGGTATCATGATCCTCTTGTGCAGAGGTGGCCGGTGGTGGCTACCTTTAGCAAGACCAGCTTGCAAGGTGGACTATTGGCTGGTGCTTTACTCGGCTTGTCTGCCATAAAAAAAAAAAAAAAAAAAAAAAAAAAAATCCATAGGCAGAATGGCTTAAATAGCGGACATTCATTCTCCTGCAGTCCTGAAGCCTGGAATGTCCAAGGTCCAGGTGCAGGCTCTGTTTGGTTCCTGGTGAGGAAGTCTTCTTGGCTTGGAGGTGGCCACCTTCTCCCTGTTCCCTCGCACAGCAGAGAGAGACAAAGCTCTGTCCCTTCTTACAAAACACTAATCCTGTCTATAGGGTCAGGGGCTTGGCCTTATGTCCATTTAATCCATATGTCTCATTTAAGCTTCATTAGCTCCCCCCAAAAAACCCTTCTCTCCAAATGCAGCCTCAATGGGAATTGCAGCTTCAACATATGGATTTGGTAGAGGGAGCAGAATTCAATCCATAGCTGCTGGCATCTGGAAACTTGGATTTCAGGAGAGGCAGCCACTATTCCCAGCATTGACGAGAGCAGCTCACTGTGTCTGACCTGTTTGGACCATAGGATTTATGCTGAACACCTGCCTTTCTCCCCCAGAGTCCGGAATTTTGCAACATGCTAAGGCAGAAGGTGCTTTCACAAACAGCCCTCGGTCAATACGCCAGCCCTCTAGGCTCAGGCTAGAGCTTCCCTGGTGGCCAACGTTTCACAGCAGTTGTCAAAAATCACTGGATGAATTAAGCATGGCTCGTGCACGTCCACAGGAAGAGGACTTTTGCAAATCCACTGGTGCCTGGTTTTCTGCAGGCGTTAACTTGTGCACCTTTTCTCTTTGTTGGTTTTGTTTTCTATCTTTTTGGCTGCAATAAATCACAGCTATGAATGCAAACATATGTTAAGTCTTGTGATTCCTCCTAGAAAATCAGCAAACCTGGAGGTGGCCTCAGGGACACCCTATATAGGCCCTGTAACATATATGATACTCACAGCTATTGACGGGCTCACCTGTGACCACCCTCTACCAAGGAGGAAAGCAATTAATAGAAATAAAACATAGACCAATCTCCATATCTAATCATTTCTCCGTAACACCACAACCTCTGAGCTCACGTCCCTTTTGCCAAAGTCAAAGAAAAATCCTCTATCAAAGCGGTTCCTTGCAAGCTTGAAGAAAACAGCCTATTTTGCCATATACATGTTGTTGGGGTCCGGGCGCCTGTTACAACATGCTTTGTAAATCTCTAAGCGTGGCTGTTATTTTATATAACAGAAATAAGAAACTAAAAGCCTCCAGGAAATAAATGTTCCTACCCCACAGCTCGCCTATTTATTAGATATTGTAGTGGTGGAGAGGGCTTACCATATTTCCTATAATTTAACGTATGGTTGACGTCCTCTTGCAATTGTTCGTAAATTCCATCTAGTGGTTAAAGTTATTCACTACAACTTAATTTATACTTAACATCCAGCCAAAAAGGTCCATGATCCTATTACTCTCATGATGAAGAAGTTGACCATCACTGCTCAGTAAATTCCATTTAATATTCTTCTCATCAGAAAAATTGAGAAATAATATATCGTGTATACATAAGAGTTACAAGGTCAAAAGATCAGGTAGTCAGGCAAACAAGAACAATAAAAAAAGGAATAATCACCCCAAATGGCAGAACAGCATGCACCTATGATGTTCAAATCCCTCTATGGAAAAAGGAAAAATGTCAATGTCACACAGCACAACCCTCAATGAAGGTAGGAAAAGCACAAAGACTGACCAATCCAGAAATGCTTGATAAAGAACCCTTGATATGCTATGCTTAAAATATGTGGATAGACCCAAACGTGCCTTTTTTTTCCTCTTGCATTTGGGAAGAAGTCGCAGATACTGAAAAGGATTGAGGAGTGGCGATAATGGGAATGGTGAATCAATACATGTGTATTGATTAAAAGCCAATAGCGCTCACACACACATACAGACACATACACACACACAGAAAGTTCAGGTAAATCATCAGTGAATTTAAAAAGCATATATATCCCTATCTGTAAGGCAATGTGCTTCGAGCCAGCTTTATATGAAGGATGGCCTTAAATTCAATGCCCATTCGACATGCAATGAACATTTATTAGGCACCTACCTTAAAGAATGCAATATAGTATCTAAGCATCAAGAGATACGGATGCAACAAGATTTGAATTCAGGACTGTGTAATCCATTTGGGAGAAGCAGTCTACTAAAACAGCTGTAAATGTGGGGCCAAAAATCGACTACCTGTCTGAGTGACATCTCTGTGGCTGATCACTAAGGATCACCCACTTCTAGACTGATTTATTGGCCTGTTGTTCTCAATATTGCACGTAAAGGGCTGCAGCCAAGAGAAATTTGGGACGTCGTGGTGCTGTGAACTTTGCTGGCATGGGGGCAGCTGTATTCAGTGAGGCTTCCCTTTAGAAGGAACCGAAAATTCTCCTCCCATTCCCCACTGGGCCTGAGAGCAGGCAGGTGTTGAGGAAAACATGAGCATTTGCCGCTCCCACGAGTCACTCCCCAGAGCGTCCCATGGAATTCTCCCTCGCTTGCAAAACGCAGTTGGCGTTTTATAGCAGGAGCTGCAGGGACTGAAGCCTTCCTGAGACGCTCTTGAGAAAGGACTTGATTTTAAAGACCCTTCTCTGAGCTGCGTGATGCTCTCACGAAGGCATCTTCAGAAGGGCTTGCACGAGCAGCTGCTATCCTGTGTAACGAGGTCCCAAAGAGACGTTCACAAAAGGACATCAACGTCCATCATCCACGTTTTTCCAAAGATGGAGACAGTCCCGGGTGGACCTGTCACATGGAACCTGGCTTTCAGCCACTAGCACTTAACTGAACTGTCAGATTCAATTTATATGACAGTGTGGGTCGCATCATGTGGGGTCCCTGCATGTTTACTGGTGTCTGCAGGGCCGCTTAGAGAACATAATTTCCAGGCCAGGCACGGTGGCTCACGCCTGTAATCCTAGCACTCTGGGAGGCTGAGGCAGGAGGATCGCTCAAGGTCAGGAGTTCGAGACCAGCCTGAGCAAGAGCGAGACCCTGTGTCTACTAAAAATAGAAAGAAATTAATTGGCCAACTAAAAATACATAGAAAAAATATTAGCCAGGCATGGTGGCACATGCCTGTAGTCCCAGCTACTCAGGAGGCTGAGGCAGGAGGCTCGCTTAAGCACAGGAGTTTGAGGTTGCTGTGAGCTAGGCTGACGCCACGGCGCTCCAGCCCAGGTGACAGAGGGAGACTCTGTCTCAACAACAACAAAATAAAGAATAGAATTTCCAGCGTTCAGTGCAAGAGAAGAATGTCAGCCTCTTGTCCAAAAAAGTAAGAAAGAGCTATTCCCTTTTCTCTGTGATCTCTCTCTCTCCACCTGTTATAGTGGCTTTTTAAATTTTTTTATTCTAAAATATCTGACGCAGAAAGATCGTATATATTCAAGGTGTGCCAAGCGATGGTTTGGTACAGGTATACATTGTATGAAGGTTATCACAGTAAAATCAATGAGCACACCCATCACTCCCATGCTCTCCGTTAGATCCCCAGATTTTGTTTATCCTGTAACTTAAAAGTTTGTACAATTAACCAATATCTTCCCGTTTTGTCTGCTTCCCAGCCCCTGGCAACCACCGTTCCACTCTCTGCTTCTGTGAGTTCAACTGTCTTTGATTGTACATATGAGCCAGACCACTCAGTGTTTGTCTTTCTGTGCTCGGCTTCTTTCTTTTTGTTTTTTTAATTTTCTTTATTTCAGCGTATTATGGGAGTACAAATGTTTAAGTTACATATATTGCCTTTGCCCCACCTGAGTCAGAGCTTCAAGCGTGTCCATCCCCCAGATGGCGTGCCTTGTTTATTTCATTTAACTTGGTATCCTCCAGGTTTATCCGTGTTGTTACAAATGACAGGATTTTCTTCTTTTTAAATACTGAATACTATTTCATTCCGCGTATATACCAGATTTTCTTCATCCATTTATCCAGTGAAAAACACATAGTTTTTCTTTTTTTTTCTGTATCTTGGCTTTTGTGAATGACACTGCAATGAACATGCGAGTGTGGATGTCTCTTTGAGATATCCGTTTCATTTCCCTCTCTTATATTCCTAGAGGTGGGATTGCTGGATCATATGGTAGTCCTGTTTTAATTTCATGAGAAACTTCCACAGTGTTCTTCATACATGGCTGTGCTAATCCGCAGCCCCAACCAGCATTGTGCAGAGTTCCCTTTTCTCCAAGTTCCCACCGACATTTGCCATCTCTTGCCTTTT
The DNA here is from genome assembly GCA_008750895.1 of Mirza zaza. NCBI lineage: Eukaryota > Metazoa > Chordata > Mammalia > Primates > Cheirogaleidae > Mirza > Mirza zaza. The sequence goes on from VSMD01087633.1 coordinate 31,901, forward strand.
AGCTCCTTAATGTTGATCTTGGCAATGATTTTTTTTTTGACGTCACACCAAAAAGCACAGGCAGCAAAAGCAAAACTAAGCAAGTGTGACCGGCGTCAAAGTGAAGGACTTCTGCACTGCCAACGAAACAATTAGCGAAATGAGAAGGCAGCCTACAGAACGAGATTATTTGCAACCCATATATCAGGGATATATTTCCCGTCCATATACCAGAGAAAGAGTTAATATACGAACGATAAGAGTAACTCTTACATCTCAACAACAAAAGAAAAAAAAAAAAAATCACCGAATTAACAAATGGGTAAAAGGCCTGAATAGACATTTTTTCCAAGGAAGACAAAAGTCCAACAGTTGAACAAAAAGGGACTTCTTACTATGGTGTAGATGTTTGTCCCTTCCAAACCTCAGGTTATTTTTTTCTTTTTTTGAGACAAAGTCTCACTCTATCACCCCAGCTAGAGAGCCGTGGTGTCAGCGTAGCTCACAGCAACCTCAAACTCCTGGGCTCAAGCGATCCTCCTGCCTCGGCCTTCCGAGTAGCCGGGACTACAGGCATGCGCCACCACGCCCAGCTAACTTTGCTATTTTTAGTAGAGACAGGGTCTTGCTCTTGCTCAGGCTGGTCTTGAACTCCTGAGCTCAAGCTGTCCTCCCAACTCGCCCTTCCAGAGTGCTAGGAGTATAGGTGTGAGCCACTGCACACAACCCTCGTGTTAAAATTGATTCCAGTGCTAAAGGTGGAGCCTAATGTGAGGTGCTGGTGTCATAGGGGTGGATTTCTCATGCATAGACGACTGCCCTCTGTAGGGCGGGAGTGAGTTCTTGCTGTATTAGTTCCTGCAGAGCTGCTTTGTTAAAAAGATCCCAGCACCTCCCCTCTCCCTCTGACTCTCCCCTCTCTCCATGCAATCTCTGTGCACACCTGCTCCTTTTCACCTTCTGTCCTGAGTAAAAGCAGCCTGGGCCCCCCTCACCAGAAGGAGATGCTGCTGGCTCCATGCTTCATGCACAGCCTGAAGAACCATAAGCCAATAAACCTCTTTGCTTCATAAATTACTCAGCCTCGGGCATTCCTTTGTAGAAACAAACAACAGACCAAGACAGTGCTCTACATAACTGATCATCACAGAAATGCAAATCAGAACCACAATGAGGCGTCACCTCATGCCTGCCCAGATGGCTTTTATTTGTTCTACGATACTCTGTTCTGTCTCAGGCATGGGGGTGCTTGTGGGTGAGTGCAGACACTAATGGGCGCCCAGGACCCTGCTGACACTTGGTGTGTGCCCCTGCCTGTCATCCTCCTTGTGCATGTGGCCAGAAACCTGCAGAGATGGAAGGCGGTGGTTGGTGCTTGGTGGTCACATGCCCGTAAAGTGGTCCTGGTGGGTCTCTACTATTTATACTATGCATCATCACCTCACTAAAGAATCACCTTTACATTGAACACAGGTGAAACACAAGCACAAAATGTTCCCAACCATGTCATTGAAGTTGCAGACGCAACAGCTAACCAAAGAGAACGATTCTGCTTTATGCATCTAATCTAGGGCTTGCACTGAGAATCCCATCTCTCAACCCTATTCTGCAAAGGACAACACTAAAGTTGATGGCTAAAATGATACCAAGCACATATTCCTGTGTATTTCCTGTGTTCCTGCTAAAGGATTTATAGATGTACTTTTATTTAATCTTTGCAAATATCTCACAAAATGGTGACTGTCCTCTGCCCCATGAGACACTTCAGGATAAAATCTTGTGGAGGTTGAGACGTGGCCCAAGGACGTGCCGCTTACAAGCAACAAAGCTGCATTTCAAACTGAGGTTGAGCTACACTCAGAACATACCTGTTTAAATAAATGTCCTCCTGCCTCAAGCTAACAGGTTCCTTTCTCACTCATCATTCTGCCAAGAACGCCATGGGGAAGCTAACCCTAACGCAAAGCAAGGGACTTGGATTTTATTTTCCTGTATTATTTTCTTCAAATATTTTTTATTGACACATCTTAGATGTAACATATTATTGGTGTACCTGTGATATTTGCATACATTCATATAATGTGTAACAACCACATCCAGGTAATCGGAATAACCATCACCTTAAACACTGATCCTTATGCTGGGAACACTGGAATTATTTTCCACTAGCTATTTTGAAATATATACTAGATGATTGTTTACTATAGTCACTCTACTGATTTATTGAACAATTGGGTCTTATTTCTTCTATCTACCTTTATTTTGTGCCCATAATCACTCTTTCTTTAACCCTTCTTCCATCTGCCTACCTTACCCAACCTCTGTTAACCACTAAACTACAAGGAAATGTAAAGGATACAAAAAAAAATGTAAATAAGAGATGGAATGAGAAACTGCCTAAAGTACACCACAATAAGTAGGGTAGCGGGTGTCATCAAGCTGTTTCTCATAAAGACATGCTCTGGGTTGAATTACATGCCCCAAATTTGCAGACTGAACTTCTAACACTCAGTACCTAAGTATGTGACTATATCTGGTTGCCCAAATGGCAGCTCTACTTTGAGTTCTTTCAAGTATCCCCATATTCCTTTCCATAGAGGTTGTGCTAGTTTGCAGTCCCACCAGCAGTGTAGGAGTGTCCCTATCTCTCCACATCCACAGCAGAATTTGTTGTTTTGGGACTTGTTGATAAAACCCATTCTCACTGGAGTTAAGTGATACCTCATTGTGGTTTTGAGATTTGCGTTTCTCTGATGATTAGAGATGTTGAGCAATTTTTCATATGTTTTTTGGCCATTAGTCTATCTTTTTTTGAAAAGTTTCTGTTCATGTCCTTTGCCCATTTTTTAATGGGATTGTTTGATTTTTTTTCTTGCTGAATTGCTCGAGTGTGTTATAGGTTCTAGTTATCAGCCCAAGAATGGGTCTTTAGAGAGTTACAATGAGTCCATTAGGGTGGACCCTAATCCAATAGGACTGGGGTGCTTATAAAAGGAAGTAAACATGGACACAGAGAGACACATTGCAGTAAGTGGCCATGAAGATATAAGAAAAATGCCATTGAAAGTTACAGAATGTCTGAAGCCACCAGAAGTTGGAGAGAGGTGGGAAACACATTCTCCCTTGTGAACCCTGAGAAGGAACCATCATAAATTTGTACTTCTGCTGTTCGATCCAACAATCCCACTACTGGGCATCTACCCAAAGGAAAAAAAGGCATTCGATAAAAAAGACATCTGCACTCGAATGTTTATAGCAGCACAATTCACAATTGCAAAGATGTGGAAACAACTAGTGCCCATCAATCCATGAGTGGATTCATAAAATGTGGTATATGTATACCACAGAGTATTATTCGGCTCTAAGAAACAGTGGTGATCTAGCACCTCTTGTATAATCCTGGATGGAGCTGGAGCCCATTCTCCTAAGTGAAGTATCACAAGAATGGAAAATCAAGCACCACATGGACTCACCATCAAATTGGTATTATTAGATCAACACTTAAGTGCATATATGGAAGTAACATTCATTGGGTGTCGAGCAGGTGGGATGCAGTGTGCACTGTCTGGGAGATGGGAAGTCTTGAAGCTCTGACTTGGGTGGGACAAAGGCAATATACGTAACCTAAACATTTGTACCCCCATGATATTTTGAAATATATATATGAAAAGAAGCAATCTAACCTTAAAAAAAATGGACTTCTAGCCTCTAGAACTGTGAGAGAATAAGGATAAGTTTCTACTGGTTAAGCCATCCAGTTTCTGATACTATGTTATGGCAGCTCGAGAAAACCAACACAAGCACAAAGGTAAGTAGATGGCTTCCCACGAAAATATACAGTTCCATGATATCAGTTTTACAGAAACGCACAGAAGTACAGAAGAACAGCTTTACTCTGAGACCAAATGTACAGGCCTTAGAAGAGTTCTCACAAACTAGAGATTTAACAAAAGGGAAATGTTTCAGAATAAAAGAGCCTGCCACCCATTAAAAATGAGAAATGCCAAGTCCTTGAGTTTGTGATGTGTGGCAAATCTCTATGTCTTGAAGTTCTACCAGGTAATGGAAATTGATAATTTGTGATGAAAATATGAGGCCTCATTGCATGGCAAATCTGCAGGAATAAAAAAGCCAGAGCAGTTTTAGTGAACAAAATGAAATCCATTTTGTTCAAGAATGGGAGATATAGACAATTGAAACCGCAAACTGGCACATTGCAAAGTAAAATCTTAATTGATACATTAAGCATCTGCTTCAGTCACAGAAAAACCTTAAACAGCCAATAGTATCACTGATTTTTTTTAACAATGCACGTGTTCCATGTGAACTTCCGTGATCTCACCAGTATGTAATGGTTTGACATACAGTGTGGAATTGTTGGGTGGTGATAGCTAACAATTTAATTGAACGCTTACTATGTGCAGAACCTGCGGTATTGTCTAAATGAACTCACAATTATTCTTTGATCTAACAAATGTGATAGCTTTTGTTCTGACGTCTAGTTGTCGTTTTGCATTGTCTTATGTTCGTATGTGCAGTGGATTTAAAATTGGCTTGCTATGAAAGGAGAACAAATGCGACAGAACTTTTCAAAATTGTTTTTTCATCGATTCTGTTCTCACGCTCGTCTTCCTCTTGTTGTATAATTTGATAATGCCTGCCTTAGTTTGACAGCTGATTTCACTTCCTTGGGCTTGAATCCATCTAAGCAAACATTTCCTATGATTTTCACTTCTCTCATCGTCTGACAACTGGCCCTTATCCCTGTCTGTGTTGGAATTGTTCATGCATTGTTTAGTTTATCCATTCGTAATACATGATAGCTCAATCGTCACATGCCAGTGGGGCTTCACAGGTACGTGTACAAAAGACTAACTTCTCTGAGTGCACAGGATATCAGCTGACATGCACCTAATGAATGCTCCCTGATGTTGATAAATTAACAGGGAACTTCACCCAGAGACCTCTGGATTCTACCTTGTTAGGTAGGACTATACCTCAATGAATTCATCCTTCATCATCTGATAAAATTGTAAACGTGAATCCAAGCGGGGTCTCCTACTGTGTCTAGTTCACCACCACCAAATCAAAGCAGAAATTTGTGAACATTACTTGGATCATTAGAGCAAAAGGAAGACTTCTTTTCTTTGAATTCTCTCCTTCCACACCTTAGCTTTGAAGTCGGACAAGCAGATTGTGTGATACCAAGGAAAAGAATGAGGTTAAACATTAAGCCATAAAATAGTTTTGCTGCCTGGAGAGGGATGGATAATGATCAAAGAAAACCTCAAAAAACACCCACTGATTCCTGGGGGGAGGAGACCTGCTCAAGGGCACTGAGAGAATGACCAGAACAAGTGACCAGAAAGTCCCACATTTGAACTAACAGGCAGGGCAGCCTCAGTGTTTGTGGGAACAGTTATAAAGCATCATGATTTTTTGTCATTGGGTTGGTTGCTTGGTTGGTTGAATAATGTGATATCAGATTCCTAACAAACTCCCTGGTTGGCTTTATCAAAAGAATCTCAGTATTACCTCTTTTGACATGCAAGCTTTTATATGTAAATAAAGCACCTGTCATGGAATTTGAGGGTGAAGCAAACCTTTGTCATAAGACTCTAAGTTGGAGGGTCTTTTATTCCTGCAGTTTAACTTAGCCTCATTAACGGATGCAATATTTAATTAGTACTTTAGCTTGTATGGGAAAATGTATACTTATGCCACACCAAAGAATGCACCTAAAGCAACACATTCAAACCATTTTTATCCCTAGGTATAGATAGGATTAGCCACCAGTGTGAAATTTTATTATTCAGAACTGATAGAAAGATCACCACCACCACACACACACACACACACACACACACACACACATTAAGTAAAAACTTTCATCCACCTGGCCATAATCATTTCCACCAATTTCAATGTCTTAGACAAAATGATGTTGGATGTGCATATGATTAAATGGAGTGATGCACATTCAACAGTCAATAATCCAGACAAAATCAGTATTGCGCCTGTACTGGGGGATGGAATCACCACCCCCCCATGGCTGTGCATGTGGCTTAAGTGAATTCAGAATAATAAACAGAAATACAACAAGACTCTTGTCCATTATGCTGGGACTGCAAATTGATGCATTATGAAATACACCAAAGAAAAAACAACTCAGGAAAAAAATGTTAATGCCCGTATAAATAAGGAGATTGTCATGCCGAGGAAATATGAGTAGGAAGAAAACATGAGCTCAGGGATTTTGTCTCATGAGATTTACTTGCCTCAACTCCCCACAGACTCTTTCAAAGGAAGTCTAAGATATTAAAAGGGTGATTATTTTCTTATCAGTATGAATACATTTGATAGGTAAAATAGGGGGGAAAGATTCCAAAGTCACTAGATCCTTATGAAAATTAAAATTTAAAAATTAATGGGAGGCCAGGTGCGGTGGCTCACGCCTGTAATCCTAGCATTCTGGGAGGCCGAGGCGGGCGGATCGCTCAAGGTCAGGAGTTCGAAACCAGCCTGAGCAAGAGCGAGACCCCGTCTCTACTATAAATAGAAAGAAATTAATTGGCCAACTAACATATATATATAGAAAAAATTAGTTGGGCATGGTGGTGCATGCTTGTGGTCCAAGCTACTTGGGAGGCTGAGGCAGGAGGATTGCTTGAGCCCAGTTGTTTCAGGTTGCTGTGAGCTAGGCTGATGCCACGCATTCACTTTAGCCTGGGCAACAAAGTGAGACTCTGTCTCAAAAAAAAAAATTAATGGGAAAGGCTTCATATTAAAATCCATTATAGAAAATGCGACCATGGGTCCTTCTCCCAAAGTTCAGGAATTCATGAACAGTTTTGCCTTCACTCCACCCAGTAAGCAATTTGGGAATATCTTTTGTGCATGGGGGTAATGTTTTTATTCAACCATATGCCTAAATGGGGCATGAGAACATCCTACCAATTTCCCACCCTCTCACCTTTGGTGTGTTCTAGGAGACACAGAAACCCCAAGTTTCCTGTTTCTTTTCTATTCATTGTTTTTGGCATGCGAGAATGCCCAATCTTAGAACAGAGAGCTTTGCAGAGGAAACATCCTGTGCTTGGCCCATTGGGGATTTCTCTTTGTCAGACAGCTAAGGAAAGTATGATTTTAATAATGACCAGGCATAAAAGAGAATGTAGAAATTATTTATTGCTGTGAAAGAAACCATGTTTACATATGCATAGTCTCTGTGAATTGTGGAACCAATTAAAATGCATGATGTGGCAATAAAAAAATATTCTTGGCAGCACCATTGAAAATATATGTTTATGGTGACAGCCTCACGTGCAACCATAGGACATGGTTGTTTTGTTCCCCAGCACTAGAGGGGCGTGCTGTTATTTATAAGGGATAAGACTTGCTTTATATGTTAGAATGTTCCAGTGACAGGTGGAGGTGGATTCAAATCCATAGAGAAAGAGTTGAGAGATTAGATAGAATAAATAGATAAATAGTGATGATGATAAATAGATAAGAGGTAGATTGATGTGAGGTAGATAAGATGGATAGAAGATGATGATGACAATGATGACAATGAAGAAAAAGACAGATGATAGATATATAGATATGAGAGATAGATACAAGATAGAGTAAAAGTTGAGAAATTGAATAGAATAAATAGATAAACAATGATGATAGCTAGACAGATAAGAGAAATATTGGTGAGGAATAGGTACACAAGATGGAGAGATGATGATGTTGAAACAGATACATAGATTAAATGGACACATGGATAGATGGAAGGAAGGAAGGAATAGATAGATGGTAGAAAGATATTAATAGAATGGATAGATGATGGATGACAGATAGGATGGATGGATGGATGGATGGAAGGATGGATAGATGGATGAATGAATGGATGGATAGGTTAATGTGTGGATGGATGGATGGATGGATGGTTGGATGGATGGATGGATGGATAGATGGATAGATGGTTGGATGGGTGGATGCATGGATAAATGGATGTGTGGATGGATGGATAGATAGATAGACAGACGGATGGATGGATGGATAGAAGGTTGGATGGGTGGATGGATGGATAGATGGATGTGTAGATAGATGGATGGATGGATAGATAGATAGATAGATAGATAGTCGGATGGGTGGATGGATGGATAGATGGATGTGTGTATGGATGGATAGATATATAGATGGATGAATTGATGGATGGATGGCTAGATGGATGGATGGATGGATGGATGGTTGGATGGGTGGATGGATGCTAGATGGATGTGTAGATGGATGGATAGATAGATAGATAGATGGATAGATGGATGGATAGATGGACAGGTTAATGTGTGGATGGATGGATGGATGGATGGATGGATGGATG
>VSMD01087639.1:0-23966 GCA_008750895.1 Mirza zaza
AAAAAAGACACCTGCACTCGAATGTTTATAGCAGCACAATTCATAATCGCAAGGCTGTGGAAACAGCCCAAGTGCCCATCAATCCAAGAATGGATTAATAAAATGTGGTATATGTATACCATGGAGTACTATTCAGCTCTAAGAAACAACGGTGATATAGCACCTCTTGTATTTTCCTGGTTAGAGCTGGAACCCATACTACTAAGTGACGTATCCCAAGAATAGAAAAACAAGCACCACATATACTCACCAGCAAACTGGTATTAACTGAGCAGCACCTAAGTGGACACATAGGTACTACAGTAATAGGGTATTGGGCAGGGGGCAGGGGAGAGGGGGCGGGGGGGAGGGGGCGGGTATATACATACATAATGAGTGAGATGTGCACCATCTGGGGGATGGTCATGCTGGAAACTCAGACTTGTGGGGGGAGGGGGGAAAGGGCATTTATTGAAACCTTAAAATCTGTACCCCCATAATATGCCGAAATAAAAAATAAAAATAAAATAAAATAAAACAAATACAAATTAAAAAAAATAAGTCATTAAAAAATACAAATAATAAACTCCTTGCTTTAATTTTAAAATTATCAGAAGAGATTCATAATGCATTCTCTCCAACCCTACGGGCCACACCTCTGGTCCAACACCTGTTACAGGTGACAGACATCATGGACACTAACCTCAAGGAGCCTCACGTGGTCTGGCCCATTGCTCAACCAGCCAGCAACAGCAGACAACGAACACACCCACCTTTGACGCCTGCAGGCCCCAGGCCCCCACCCCGGGTGAGAGTGAAGGACAGGGAGTAAGCTCTGTGAAAGGTTGGGCCACGTGGTGAGCCCTGTCCCGAGGACTTGGCCTCCAGAAGAAGGTCTGGCCTTTGCCCCGGCCCCTGCGAGGTCACCTCCAAACCCCTGGAACCTCCAGGGTGATAGGAGCGCCCTTCAGAAGCCCCTGGGACGAGCACACCTGCTGGTTTGTGCTAATGAGAAGATGCAGGGTGGGGGCTGGCCACTCCAGGGAGATGACCGTGGGATTAGAGAGGGTGGGACTTGGGCCACGAGGTGTCAGCCTGACCTGTGGGGCAGGGGTTGGAGATTGAGGTCAACTACGTGGGCAAATCAGTCAATCCCTCATGTCCACGGGATGAAGCCCCCACGAACGCTCTGGGCCCTGAGCCCTGACAGACGCACTCCCCTGCGGCAGTGCTCTGTGGACATTGTGTGGCCGCCCAAGGTCCCCGGGAAAGGACAAGCAGAGCTGTGCATTTGGGCCCCTCTCTGACGCCACCGTGGGCAGGTTCTGATTTGACCCTGTGTGGGTAACAAGTGTGAGTGTGAACAACAGCTTTCCTGAGTTTGCAAGTTGTTCCAGCGAGTTGAACCTGAGGGCGGTTTGGGAAACTCCCTGAACTTGCAGTTGGGGTCAGGAGTCCCAGGCCCCCCTTGTGCAGTCTGGGGACCACGCCCTGCACACTGAGCTCACCCAGCCCTGGGTAAAGCGCCACGACTGCCCCCTGGAAGTTGGCCCGAGCCTGCCTGGCAGCCAAGAGCCAGCCTCCCCTCCTGGAGCACAGTCCCAGGGGAAAGTCCTCCCCCTGGTCTGCACAGGGCCTGGAGTCTCTGCGGGGAGCGGGGCCTGGGCTCCTGGCTGAGCCCCTCCTGCCACAGCCCCGAGGGGAGCCAGGTCCTTGGGGCAGGCTGGACTGTCACACTGGTTTCTTTTATCTCTTATTATTGACCTTGGGCAACTTAACCTCTCTGTGCCCGGTTTCCTCGTCTGTAAGCTGGGGCGACGGCACCCACCTTGCAGGCTGTGCACGGAGCACATGGGATGCTGCACTCAAAGGCTCCACGCGTGAGCCTCGTGGGCCGCTGCTCCTCTGCCACCATTCTGTTGTCATCGTCATCTCAGTCGGCTGCCCCTCCGCTGGGCTGCCTGCGGGATGTCTGGTCATCTCCACAGTTTGGTTTTGCGAGGTCCCCTGTCTGCGAGTTTTCCCTCCTCTGAGTCTACCCCATCCCGCACGGGTAGGACACAGCATTCAGGACTCTGTGTTATGAGCAGCAGAAAACCACTCAAACTGGCTTAGGCAAAGAAGAGAGTTTGTGTTACTCATGTAACAGAAGGCTGGCCTCAGGAAAGGCGGGATCCGGGGGTTTAAACAGCCTCATCAAGGGCCCGTCTGCGTCTCTGGAGTGTCTGTCTCGCCCTTGGGCTCCACTGGCTGGCCCAGCAGCTACAAGCTCTCCCTCGTGGTACCAAATGGCTGCCACAGTGCCGGAGCACACATCCTCACTTCCTACCATACAGGGGCAGCCGGGGCGTGACTCTTCTGGCAGCTCCCCTGAGAAAGAGAGGCTGTTTCTTTCCGCTGCCAGAGGCCCCTAAGTCCATGGACTGCGAACCCATCGGGGAAGCAACACGGACCGGGGCGCTATCACTAACCCCCCAGACCACAGGGCTGGGCACAGAGGTGGGTGACTTCACCAGGGGAGAATGAGACACACATCGGCAAAAGGACCAGCACGTGTGGACTGTGCAGTGACCTTGTGCCCAGGAGCGACCCTGGCTGCTGCTCCCAGGGAAGTTCCATGAAGTCAGAGGCGGCTCTGGCTACAGGGGTCCCCTCCCCTGACCGTGACCCAGGCAGGAGCTATGGACCACCCCAGCTACAGGCTGGATTGTGCCCCGGGGGCTCCTTGGCTGAAGAGCAAGGCCAGAGAAGACCTGTCCTGAGGGCTGGGGACCAGGGGGCACCGCCAGAGCCTGGAGGAAGCCCACCCAGCGTCCGAGCCTTGCAGCGGGGAGAGGCACCCTGGCCCCATGGGGCTCCGTGAGTCATGAAGAGGGCGCAAGTGGCAGTGGTCAGAAGAAGGTGCTCATGGCAACTCGCCCTGTCCCCATCCTTCCTGGGGGACGGAGCACTACGGACAAGGTCCGTGTGTCCCACCCGTGTCCGCTGCCTCCCAGCCTCAGAACTGACGGCCCCGGATCTGCACGGCAAGCAAGCCATGCCTGCTCACCGTGAACCCCAGGGAGAGCTCAGGCGGGTCTGGGTTGGCTCACCGGACCAGGCAGGAGCCAAGCGTGGCCTCAGGAGGACGGTGGGTTCTTTGATAGGCCGGCGTCTGTCCCGACGTGGCCCAGTGAGGAGCGGGCCCCGGGGGAGGGGAGTGGGGCAGCGAGATGCACCGACCCCAGCAACTCATGGCGACTGGGGAAGCTGTCCTCCCTCCACCAGCCTCAGTTCTCTTCTGTAAAACAGAAGGCCCAGCCCCTCCTCGGTGAGTCTCGAGATTTCTTTCGATGCTGCGATTCCGGTACTCGATCCCAGCTACAGCAGCCGCGGCGGGTTCCTATAGTCGCACTTGTGGGACGGCTGCTCCCCTTGCAGCCCGGTGTGGCCGGGTCTCCCCGGGGAGTCTCAGTGGAAGTCACATGCTTGTCGTCGGGGCTGGCTTTCAGGGCGATCCATGCCTTCTCCACCAACTCCTCGCCCTTCCCCAGGCTGGCCTGGGGGGTAGCAGAGCCCCAGCTGGAATAAACCCCAGGCTCCTTGGTGGCTATGTGGAGGTGTGTCGCCTGCCAAGCAAACCCTCGGTGGACTGTCACAGGAGTGAGCGATGCACTTCTGGTCTCAGCCACGTTTGTCTGCAGCAACTCATGGGATGCTCACGGAGACCAGCCTTAAATGGCCTAGAGAAAGGGGTGCTTACCCTCGGCCTCCTGCTTTGGAGGCCTTACCTGCCAGGCTGCCGTGGTGGGGGAGGGCGCTCGCTGTGACGTGGGGGTGTCCTGGTCCCTCCTGCGGCAGGAGGCGGCTCTTAAGGAATCCGCTGCTCCACGTCCGACGGGGGCGGCACACGGCGCAGCGTCTTGTTTTAAAACGTGGAAAATTCTGCTTAGTTTTAATTCTAAGCATGAATAGTACTTGCTCATAACAAGCGATTTGAGAATTACAGAGAAGAATGGGGATCAAAACCAAGTCAGCACTCACTTTTCGGTGTATTTCCAAACAGCCTTTTTAAAAAAGACATTTGTAGATAAATGGTTTTGCACAGCTGGCTGTGTGCCGTGGATACCTACGATTTTTTAAAAGGTAACAATGGGAAACTTCGGCTTCCAGGAAGGTGGAGCGGACGTACTTTCTCCTGCTCTTCCTGCGAAGTACGAAGAATGACCCCGGACGTCACATGTAAAACAAATGTGAGGAGATGGTCAAAGGGAGAGAGGAGAAGGGAAACCAGCCGGGGGTCTTGAGGCCTGAGAAACTACGAAGCGGCGACCTTCCTGGGTCTTCCTCTTACCTCATGGATCTTAGACGTGGAGCTGAAGAAGTCGGCACCCCAGAAACATGGATGGTCCAAGTTAATTAAACAAAACAAAACAAAACTGCTCGCTCTGCCCGTAGCGCTGGGGAAAGGGCAGTCTAGTAAGATAGAAAACTTTTAGGCAGTAACTGCTCCCCTCCAGCTGTGCACCACTGGAAAACTGTGGCCCCACCTGACCCATGCCACAGAAACCAAATGGGGAGCCCAGACTTCCACCTTCGAGAGGCTGTGAAGAGGCACCCAAGCCCCAACAGGGTGGTATCTGAGCAGGCGTAGTGGAGGGTCAGAACTTTCACCACCACCCACCAGTAATGAGGCCACACCCTGACCCACGGCATCAGTGGAGACCAGGTGGGGAAGTAAGGAAGCTCTCCTACACCCTCCCAGGCAGGGAGATGCCCATGGAGGCTGGGTGGGCAGCCAGCCCCCACCCAACAGTAATGAGGAATCTCCCACACTGGCTGTCAGTGGAGGTAAGTGGAGAACCTCTACCCCACCCGGAGTAACAAGGCAATGCCTCCCCTTCCTCTGCCAGAACAGCATCAGAGGAAGCCACTAGAGCCCAAAGTTTCAATAAGATGCAGAATCTCATAGTATGATAACCAAAATGTCCTGGTTTCGATCAAAAATCACCTGTCATACCTAGAACCAGGAATATCACAAATGGAATGAAAAAAGACAATCAATAGATACCAACACTGAGGTGATGAGAAGTTGGAAGTATCTGGCAGAGATTTGAAAACAAGCACTGTAAGAATGCTTCAATGAGCAGTTGAAATAAATGGAAAAATACAGAGTCTCAGGGAAGAAATAGCAGATTCAGCAAAGAAATAGGAAATATGAAGAGCCAGGCTGGGTGTGGTGGCTCATGTCTGTAATCCTGGCACTCTGGGAGGCTGAGGTGGGAGGGTTGAGGTCAGGAGTTCAAGACCATTCTGAGCAAGAATAAGACCCCATCTCTGCAAAAAAAAAAAAAAAAAGAAAGAAAAGAAAAGAAAGAAAGAAAGAAAAGAAAAGAAAAGAAAAATTAGCCAGTTGTAGTGGTATAGTGGCATGCACCTGTAGTCCCAGCTGCTTGGGAGGCTAAGGCAGGAGGCAACAGAGCAAAGATTCTACTTAAAAAAAAAAAAGCCAAATGGAAATTTTAGAGATAAAACATATAATAACAGGGGGCAGGGGGTCCAGGTAGCCTCAACTAGCACAGTGGTACATGACTCAAGTCTGAGTAGAATGGCAGGATGATCACTTGAACCCAGGAGTTTGAGGACAGACTGGCAAGACTGTGAGACCCTGCCTCTAAAAAGAAAAACAAACAAACAAACAAACAGAAACTCAATGAATGATCTCAAGGGCAGAATGGAGAAGCCAGGAGAAAGAACCAGTGAACTTGAAAATAGAACAAGAGAAAATACCCAATCTAAAACAGAAAATAGATTTTAGAAAATGAGCAGAGCATCAGGAACATGTGGAATTCTAACAAAAGATCTAGCAATCATGTTATTAGAATCCAAAGAAGAAGAGAATGAGGGCAAGTTTGAAAAAGTACTTAGAGAAATAATGGCTAAAAACTTCCCAAATTTGGCAAAAGATATAAACCTACAGATTCAAGGATCTGGGCAAGCCCCAAACAGAATAAGCCCAAAGAAATTCATACCAAGAAATATCACAATTAGATCTGTGATAACTAAAGACAAAGGGAAGCAGTAGGAAAACAGTGAGAATGAAAAGACACCCTACCTATAGGAAAAGGCAATTTTAATGACAGTGGATTTCTTATCAGAAACCACAGAAGCCAGAAGGAACTGGCACAAAATATTTCAAGTGCTAAAAACAAGGACTGTCATCAACCCATAAACCTATATCCAGCAAAAATGTCCTCTAGGAATAAAGTGGAAATCGAGACATTTTTAGATGAAGGACAACTAAGAGAATTTGTTTCCTGAACACTAGTCCTAAAAGAATGGCTAAGGGAAGTTATTTAAACAAGAAAAAAAACAGTGAAAAAAGGAACCTTAGAACATACAAAGAGATAAATATAGAAACACAATAATAAAGTCAAAATGAAATTCTAAAAAAGAGCTCAAGTAACTCATAGGAAGCAGAATAAATAAAAGAGAGAAATAAAGAACAGAAAGAATAAACTGAAAACAAAAAGTAAAATAGCAGACTTAAGCCCTAATGTATTAAAAAACTACATTAAATGTAAATGGCCTAATTACGCCAATAAAAAGAGAGAGACTGGCAGATTGGATGAAAAAACGACTCAACTATATGCTGTCTACAAGAAATGCACTTCAAATATAATGATATAGACAGGTTGAAAGTAGAAGGATAGGAAAAGATGTATCACCTAGATGTTAATGAAAAGAAAGCAGGATTGACTATATTAATATCAGATAAAGTAAACTTCAGAGCAAAGAAAATTACAAGTCGGAGAAGGACATTATATACTGATAAAAGTCCACACCAAGAAGAGATAGCGATGCTAAATGTGTTTGTATCAAAAGACAGAGCTGAAAAATATGTGAAGCAAAACCTGACAGAACTGAAAGGATCAGTAGACAAAGCTACAGGTATAGTTGGAGATGCCAACATCCCTTTCGCAATAATTGATAAAAACAATTAGGCAGAAAAACAGCAAAGACACAGTACTCAACCACAACATCAACCAACAACTCGATCCAATTAGGATGTAATTGACATTTAGGGAGCATTTCACTCAACAACAGCATTACACACATTCTTGCCAAGTATCTGTGGATCCTATACCAATATAGACCTAACAATGTATTTGTTGAGGCCATAAAATAGACCTCAACAAATTTAAAAGGATCAAAACCATAGAGAGTGTGTTTCTCTGGCCACAATGAAATAAAACTCATACTCAATTACAGAAAAATCTTCAAACGCTTAGAAGCTCTACAGGATACTTCCAAATAGTCCCATGAGTGAAAAAGGCAATCTTGATGGAAATAAAAAAGAAATGCATTGAAGTAAATAAAGATGTAAAGACAACATGACATCACAACATAACAAAATTTGCGGACACAGCTGCAGCTGGGCTGAGCGGGAAATACACAGTGCTGCTGCATAGACCAGGAGAGATGCTGAACCAGTGGACATTCAGAGGCAAAAACAGAGCCTCGACCTGAGTCTCACACCTCGTGGAAAATTAATTCCAAATGGATTCCAAATGTATTATGGCCTTAGTTGTTAAATGTAAAACTACAAAACTCTCAGGGGGGAAAAAAAACAGGAGAAACCTTGAGTACCTGTGGCTAGTCAAAGTTCTTAGACTTGATACAACACCATGATTTGTCAAAAGAAAAACTGATAAATTAGATTTCACCAAAATTAAAAAAAAAAACAACAAAACTTTTGTTCTACAAAAGACCCCAACAGGAAGATCAAAAGATCAGCTACAGACTAGGAGGAAATATTTGCAAATCGCATATCTGACAAAGGACCAGTAGGTAGAATATGTGAAGAACTCTCAAAGCTCAACAGTAAAAATACAAGTAACCCGACTAGAAGATGAGCAGAGCCATGAAGAGACATTTGAGCGATGAGGATGCACGGTAGAAATCCATCACATGAAAGTGCATAAAACACCATTAACCTACACGGCTTCAGAGGCCTGCACCTTTGAGACGGTGCGGGAAGAGCTCATTTCATTCCGAACCGACCGCTGTCAAATAACCCACGAACGCGTGGCCCCGCAGGACACCTCCCCGTCTGTGGACGAGTGACGGTTCCGGCCCCGGAGACCGTAAGCCTGCAGGTTTCTCCAGGGCTGGGGCTGGCTCCCCTCCTTCCGTGGGCTCAGCCTTTCCCTGTGACCTTGAGCCAAAATGCCCGCTTCCTCTGGGCTCAGGGCTGGTGTGGACTGGAGACTTTCCTGCCATGAGGCCATGGCCGGGCCTGGCTGGGACCCCGAGGCCACCAGGCCTGTCCCAGCAGCCTCACGCCCAGCTGCCATCGGTGGAAGCAGGGCAGGAGGCCCACGGCCCGGGCTGTCCTGCCGGGCACTGCCAGCTCCTGGCTCAGGCTCCCTGGCCCAGGCCGGCTGCTGAGGCCAGGGCTGGCCTCCAGACACCTGCGTGGGCAGCCCCGAGCCAGTCAGCGCAGCTGCCGGCGGAGACAGCGCCGGGGCCGGGCCTCCTCTCGAGTGTGCAGGAATTCCCTGCCCTCTGCCCGGCCGGGAACCTGGGCGTCCACGGTGAGACGAGGTATCCACGCGGCCCCCAGCCCCAGGAGGGTGACCCAGCCAGGACATGCACAGGCTCCCCAGGCAGAGGGAGTGACGGCAGGAGACAGGGCAGAGGGAGAACCACACCCAGGGCTTAGTGGCCCAGCTGTGAAAGTCCCGGGAGGCCCCCGCAGAGCTCCAGCGAGTGGCCGGCGCCCCACTCAGTGACATGCATGGCGGAAGCTCAGCGTCCAGCTGTTCCGTGAAGACAGGTTAGGAGGGCCAGGACGCTCAGATGCCCACGCACACCGTGTCTCTCTCTGTGCCGTTGGTCCCCAGGCCTCAGGGAGGGGGGCTTGGGGGCAGGGAGCATCGACAGCTGCTGTCACACAGATGCGAGATCTGGGGTCTTGTCCTGACGTGTGACTTCACGGGAACCAGGCCCGGGCAGGTGCCCACAAGCGATGTCTCCACCCATGGCCAGATGTTGCCGGAATCCCAGACCTCGGCTCCCTGGAGCTCGCCGGGAACAAAGGCTTGGCCGGCGGGAGCCCTCCTCGGGCGACCCTGCGACTGACTGCCTCCCCACCGGGCCCGGGCAGTGTGGTGTCGGCACCAGGGCTCATGCTGGGCGCCAGTGCCCGCCGTGCCCCAGACCTGCCTCCCCTGCAAAGACACCTCTGACGTCTCAGCTGGGCGTGGGATGTGTCACGGGCTCGACTCCACGGGTCTGAGCTCTTCCTGCATAGCAGGCTTTGTCAACCAGCCACAGCAGGGCTGGCGTGCTCTCAGAATGAGGGAGCAGGGGATGCGGGCCCCATGGCGTTAGGAGGGGCTCCCTGCCCCAGAAGGTCTCCATGCAGACACCAAGAACCAGAGTTTCCTTGGATCTTACAGGTCTGCTTTCACCTTTCCTGGGAGCAGTTGACCCGTCAGCCACTCACACCTTAGTATGAATTTGTTCATGCTGCATAGGGTGCCTCACAACAGGGCAGCTGATAGTAGCCTGTACCCGAGTTTCAGGCCCACCCAGCCCTGTTGGTGCTGTGAGATTCTCATTCTCCACCTGAAGGGAGACTCAGACCTGGTGCCAGCCTTGTGGAACTTCAGGACATCCAGGTTTCAGGAAAGTGCTCCAGAACCGTCACAGAGAGACGAGACAGGTGAACAGCAGAGAAATGAGGACCTGGCAGCTGTCAGGCTCCTCATCAGGCACAAAGGGTGCCCAAAAGCAGGGAGCCAACCTTCAGGGTCATAGTGAACTCAGAGTCCAAGCCCAGCCAAACCAGCATTTATGTTTGGGGGCGAATTTCCAGACACGTGAGTTTTGGGGAAGTTTACCTTCCGCTTCTTCTCCTGAGCTCTTTGTGAGAAGAACTTGCTTGAGGATGAACTCCAATAAGGCCAGCCACAGCAACGCGAATCCAAGAACACCTCGAGCGCAACTTGGACAGAAACTCCGGCGTGAGGTTCCGGAGAGCGGGCAGCGCAGATCAGCCGCGCAGAACGCCCGGCAAAGAGGCCGAGTGGCCTTCCTCACCTGGTGAGGAAAACGAGCGTCTTCCAGCAACATGGAAATCGGGGCAAGTCACAACGCCAGGATAGACAGAGCCATAGGATACGAGTGTCACGGGCCCAGGTGAGGCACAGCGGCATGACCCTGAGAAGTTTATACGATGTGAAATATGTATCCACTTCAGCGCTGGCTCCTGGACCGTCCCCTGCCCGGCGGACAGGCGTAGTGGCATAAGATTTAGTTTCCTTCCTGGGCGCAGAGAGGAATACTATTTATAAAACCACGATACCTATGCACTGGCCTTAGAATTATTGGCAATTGCAGGGGAGACACAGTCACAGGTTCAGAAGGGAGAGTTAATGCTGTACATCCTCTCTGGCCACTTGTTAAATTGCAACTCCTCACCTCCCTTCCCTGCTTCAGTTTTTCCCATAGTTCTTACCACCCCCTGGCACACCGTATTTGCCTCATTGATTTTGTTTGTTTCTGTGTCTTCCGAACTATGAATAGAAAGGAGTCTGCAGGACTAGGGGTTTGCCTGCTTCGTCTGCTGCTCACAGCGGTGCCCTGCACACAGCAGGTGCTCACCACCTTTTGTTGCGCAAATGGCTTCTGAGCGATGATGTAAACGGAAGGGCTGCACGGTGCCGGCTGGCACGGGAGGCACAGCTCAGACCCGCCTGAGGAGCCCTTGCCTCTCCACCTGGAGCCGGAGTCGGGAGACCGAGCCCCGGCAGTTCGAACAGAAAGGAGGTCTGTGCGCTCCGTTCCAAGCTACTAATGCAAACGTGGAAGAGCTAAAAACAATGTAGCTAACAAAATTAAGGGGATAATGTGGGAAGTGGAAATGACTTCTCTTTCATACCGGGACATCAAGTAGAAATGGTCCAAAATTGATAAATCCAGAAGCAGAAGTAAAAGCACTTTATCTAGAATTATGATGGCAACAACAAGATCTGAAAACATAAACTGTTAAGATGGTTGTCTCCCAAGAGCGCGCCTAGGGCCGGGAAACTTTTTTTCATTTAATATCCGTCTGCATTGCTTTAACATTTTCACTGTGTGTGTGTGTGTGTTACTTTTATAATTTTAAAAAATGTGGGGGGAAAAGCCATGTACACAGACCTCAATATCCTTGTTTCCTGTAAAAATGTCTTCACTTATTTGTGATTTAGTGTTATGCCACTGGACTTCATAGAGGGTCGATATAAAAAACAGCCATCTGAAGAGTGTGTCTGTATTGTTTGAAAACTGCAATAAACGACATTCATGTTCATTATGTCAACGAATGTCCCTTCTGTGAGGATTCATGCTGCGAACTTCTAGAATTTCACACCTGAAAAAAGTTTTGGCCCCACTCGGGAAAAATATCTGCCGCAGATATGGAGGACAAAGAGGCTGACGTTCTTAATACGGAAAACTTTCTCAAATTAATAAGAAACAAAGTCTTAAACACTTAGAAAAAGAGACAGAGAGAAAGGATACAAACTTTCTTACCAAAGAAGACATAAAAAAAATAGCCAAATAAATCAGACAATTAGCGTTTCACCTCCGGCAACATCAGAGGAAGAAGAGGAGGGAGGGCAGAGGGGGAGGGGAGGCGGAGGGCAGCCGATGATGGGGTGCAGGGAACCTGGTCCCCTGGGCTCTACAGTCAGGGCTCCACATTCTGCAGGCCAACTTGATAACCTGATCAAAAACCCAGAAAAAAGATAACTGTGAGCCCAGCAGTTTCACTTCTAGGAGTTTAGGCTAAGGAAACAGTTGGGTTAGTGGTCAGCACTATAATAAATGGTCAGCACCATCTGACTGAAATACATTTCAATCAGACGGTGCATAATAATATTTATGGAGTGTGTCTGTTCCGTGCCTGCTACTTACAAGGATGTTTAGAGCTGGGACCCATTCTACTAAGTATCCCGAGAATGGAAAAACCAGCACCACATGGACTCCCCAGCAAATTGGTATTAACTGATCAACACCTAAGTGGACACATAGGAATAACATTTATCGGGTGTCGGGCAGGTGGGAGGGGGGAGGGAGGGAGGGGATGGGTATATACATACATAATGAGTGAGATACCGTCTGGGGGATGGTCACGCTTGAAGCTCCGACTTGAGGGGGGAAGGGGACAAGGGCTTTATACGAGACCTTAAAATTTGTACCCCCATAATATGCTGAAATAAAAAAAAATAATAAAAGACACCGATAATGATATGAAAAGACAAAAAAAAAAAGGTCAAAATATTGGAAACAAACTCCGTGTCCCTGTATTAGCTAGCGAGGGCTGCCGTAACAAAAGTTCCCCAAACCAGCCGACTTACGCAATGGGAATTTGCTCTGCCAGGGTTCTGGGGAGCCTGAGATCCAGGTGCCCGCAGGGCTGGTTCCTAGTGAAGCTGTGCGGGACAGTCTGTCCCCTGCCTCGCCCCGGTGTCTGGGGTCTGCCGGCCGTCCTTGGCGTTGTTCCTCGGCTTGCCAGCCTCCACCTCCGCCTTCCCCAAATGCCGCAGCCCTCAGGACGTCCGCCCGCTGTGACCCGGTGCGGGACCGTATTGAAGAAATGGGCGCATAAAGGAATTGTGGGTGCTTTGAGTTTTGCGTTTCCTTTCTCTGTCTGGAGTTCTCAATTATTCTACAAACGAACAAATATTATCGCTTTCATAATAAACAACAAGAAAAGGCTTACTTTCCCTTTTCCCTGAGATGAATTCGGTGCTGTTCCTGGAGAGAAGGGAAACTCCGCGTGATGGGCTGAAGTCTGGACGACATTCCTGTTCTTCTCCCTCGTTCCGCGCACAGGTGACCTTCTCCCGGCACCGGGGCGGCCGTGGGCGTGCGCGCCGCAGGCTCTGACGTCCCACGAGGGATCTCCCCGAAAGGTTTGGGGCGCGGGCAGCCTTACAAACACGGGACTTCCCAAATTCACTTCGCTGCTAACGTGCCGTGGGTTAGGGTCGCTAGCTCAGACGGCAGGGTCTTACCTGAAGAAAGGTCCCCAGAAGACGGGGATTGGGGAAAACCCCACTGCCCTCGAGTCATGGGAAGACGGGTGGCCGAGGAGGGAGGGCAGGCTGGCCCACGGTCCCTGCCCAGGGCTGCAGATCAGGGGGGTGGAGGGCTGAAGGGGCACAGAGGGCAGAAAGGCATGTGCCCTGAGCCTGTCCCGGGGCTCTGTGACCCCCCACTGCAGGGATACAACTCCTGAGGTGGCTCCAGGGCTGGCAGCCCTCCCAGCCCCTGGTGGACACCAGTACCAGCCGCCACGGCAGGGCAAGTCCTCCCATGGTGGGGGGTGCGCAGGGCGCCCACGGAGCTGGGCTGAGGCAGGACAAGGCAGTGACTCGAGGGTCTCTTTTACAGAAGGCCAGGTAAGACTGCTACGCCGTGTTTGGAAGGGGATGCATTTCCTGCGAGCTGCAGCAAGAAAGGCAAAACGAAAGGCGGTTTTACTTCTGTCTCTAAGTGGAAGCCTCCGTGGTGCAGGTACCAGGTGTCCCGAGGCCCAGCTGGTACCCCAGGGAGGGGGTCCTGGACGCCACTTGGCAAATATTCCAGGCCCAGATGGGCACGTCCCTTTGCCCTTCGCCCTTCACCATGGCCATTCGAGGGTGCCATGCCGCTTCCTGACAAGCAGTGGAGGGCTCAGTTCTATCTTCAGGCCCCTCTGCCCCCCACGCTGATTCAGAAGGAGGCGCCCCCAGCGGCCTGGGCTCTCCCAGGCTGGGCTCGAAGCGCAACCTGGAAATAGTATAACTTGGGTTATTTTAAGCCACTACGATTTGAGAGTTGTTTGTAATTACTGAGCCTATTTGAGCAAATAATAGGGACAGACTACACATCTAACAGTAGAGGACAATTTAAGTCCGGGTTGCAACCCCATGCCTCGGGGGCCCAGCAGGTGTGTCAAACGTGATCAGGCCAGAGCCCCCGTGGTGGCAGGCAGGTTGTCCCCTCAGAGCCACCGCTCAGCACCAGTGCCAGGTGGGGAGGGGTGCAGACTGGCTACTAACCCCCGATTTTCCAGAAAAGCTAGACAGGCAGGCTCCATGTGCTTCTGACCCCCGAGCAGGGCGGGAGAGCAGGTATCCGTGATTCCGCACCTGCGATCCGTCCAAGCAGGGAACTCTGCAGGGACAGGAAGTGGGTGAGTGGCTGTGGAGGGCCCAGGGGTGTGAGGGTGTCGGGGGTGACAGCTGAAGGGTGAGGGGTTTCTTTTCGAGTCATGAAAACGTTCTAGAACTGGTGGTGGTGTGGCGACAGCACAGTTCTCTATGAGCACACTGTGAAAACTTGTCTTTGCATTATGCACCCCACACTTTGAATGGGTGGTGGTGCGGTGTGTGAACTGTGTCTCAATAAAGCTGTTTGAAGGCGAAACGTGCGTATCTGTTCGTGGACAGACAAGACCTGCCGACGGCCCGAGCTCCGGGGAGCGAGGCTGGGGAGGGGTAGAGAAGAGAGGACGGGAGCTTTGGCTTTGAACATCGTGCCGCCTCTAGTTTATTCCTGCGTATATTGTAAATGTTTGCAACAAGCACTTACTTTTGCTTTGTAGGAACTCAATAAGGGAGACGCTCCTCTCCTTGGCACGGGGGTTGAAGACAACAGCAGGAATAACAATAACGCCAGTGTGGCCCTGAGAAGTGCTTGGGTGCAACCCCACGAGGTGGGAAGGACCCGCCGCCGTCTCAGAAATGAAGCAGCGCAGAGGTGACGGTACATAGAGGCTGAGCCACCGCCAGAATAAGTGGCTCGTTTTCTACCCGGTTTCCTGTTTTCCCTATCGTGCTGTGTCTTCCCAGATGTGAATGAGAGCTCTTGCTCCAGATGCAAAAATTATATGCAGAACCTTCCCTGTTTCCCCCTCGAGGGCTTTAGCAGCGAGCCCAGGGCAGGGTCCAGCGGGCCTGGTGCCGGGCGGTGCTGGGGACCCGGCAGCAGCAGGAGGCGGGCTGGGGGGCCCCGTGCTCCTTTCCCCTCCCTCCGGACTCTGCCCCCAGCCCTCCGTCCCCCGTCCTCCTGCTGCTGCCGGGTACCCCCCTCCGTCCCTCCCGGCCGTCGGGCAAGCCTCCCCTAGACGTCAGAGGACGTGGAGAAGCCAGCCGGTCGGCAGCGCAGCCGTCAGAACTGTCCCCCCCTCCTTCATGGGAGGACTCACCCCTCCTCTGGCGTCCACGGTGAGAGTGGCAGGAATGGGGACAGCAGGAGGGGACCTCAGCTGCCATGGACCCGAGGCTCAGAGGGTCGGACGCGGGCGTGGGAACCAGGCTCGGGGTCACCAGGGCTGCATCCAAGGACAAGGCCCTGCTCTCGAGCTTGGCAACCGTGAATCCACTCGAAACCATCTGGTAGGAACCACGGCTGGCGTGCAAACGGCTCCTGAGGCGGATTTGCAAAGGCAGAACAGAGGAGAACTTAGGAACCCGACAGTAATCACAAAACAAAATAACGAATTCATCCAAAGTATGAGGTATCGATTTAGCATCACCTAGGAAGGCATCCTCTCGCTCTGCGAAGAATACGTTTTCAGTGCTAAAATCTTCTAATGGATATGTCGATTCTAACAGATTTTTCTCTGTTAGGTCTAAATCTTTCCTTTGGATCGTGCCACGCAGCTGTCAGGAGCGCGGCTGCATGACGAATGGGGTTATGATACACATTTCCATTTTCCAAATGAGCTTTTCAGCGGGGGCTGCAGCTGGCTGGCCTCTCTCCAGGCGGAGGCCGGGCGGTGACCAGGAGGTGGGGTCCCAGGGGTGGGAGGCGGCTCCGTCCACAGAGACCCAGACAGGACAGGGCCCACTCCCAGTGCCATCTGGGGCCATCTGTCAATTCTTGACGACAAAGCTAGTATCAGTCCTTCCATTTTGCAGGTGAAAATCTGGGGCCCAGAGAGAGAAGCTGACTCGCTCAAGTCCTGCTTTTACCAACAACAGTGACAGCATCCGTAACAAACTCCACACGCTGTTCCTCCTGAGCCAGGTGCTGCTCCGAGCACTGTGCCGTGATTAACCCCCTTAATCCTCACAACAATCACGTATCATCCGCATTTTACGGCGGAGGAAACTGAGGGACGGAGACACGAGGCCTCGCAGCGGCTCACCTCCCTGGTTGTCTGGGCTCCGGCGCCGGTGCCAACTCGTGCCCTCTCCAGGCTGTTCACCACGAGGACCCCTGACCTCTGACCGCCAACCCCACTTTTGGGGGCGAGCTGAGGCTGCCCTTCGGTGTGAGGCACTGGCCTCCCTGAGGCCAAAAGGCAAGGGCTGTCCCGCCACTGGCACCGGCCGGGCCTCCCAGGGCAGCAGCCAGGTGGCGGGTGGTTCCCCGGGGGGGAGGGGCTGACGGCCTGCACGTGGCCGGCCACGGCGCGGTTCCTCATGTCCTTCATCACACGTGCCATGTGCCGTGGTGGTTTTTATTGATTTTGCTGCCTTGCTATGCAAGGTTTTCCTCGGGACTTTACCGTAATAATGTGTTCTAGTCAGGCTGATGATGTCTCCCTTAAGAGATATTAATATTCAAATAAATTGTTCTTAAGGTGCATCTACTTATGAAATAAACTATAATAAGCACACTATAGTGTTCCGCGGAGCATAGTATACATCATGATATATAGAAGGTTGTCGGATATTCATAACTTTGCTTTAAGTTCCTGAATCAGTCTGCAAGGGATGGGATGCCTTTCTAGAACAATCTCTGTTAGGGAGGAAAGCTCACCCAGTGCTTCTTCCAAGCGAGCTGGAGTGTTGGGCAGGAGCAGCCTTGCTGGGGAGCTGGGAGGGGGGCCGCAGGGCCCTGGGGCGCCCCTCAGGGCAGTAGCAGGAGGGAAGAGCAGGCCACTGCTCGCCAGGGGTTGCCGAGACATGCAATCGCATCTCCTCCGAGATCACCGACCCCCTCCGGCCTCTCTGGGCATTTCGTTGCTTAAACTCCAAAACCACTGCTTGAGGAGGACTTCGCTGCATTGGAAGCTCTTTTCTTTAGTGGTAGGTCCGATGCGTAGCCGTATCCCACTATTGCCTTCATTAAGCATTAAACATCTGCTCTAAACAGCGCTGTGAAATGCAAACGATGGCATCTGTGTTAAATCTGAGCACAAAATTCATCACATGCATAGCCCCAAACTGTCCAGCCTCGTTATAGAGCTGTGTGCTCCACACGCAAACACCAGAGCTGCATGTGGCCCGGCAGCCTGTTCCTGAAGGCGTGACCTTCAGGCCGTGGGAGGCACAAGGAACACACCAGGGGCACTGCCGGTGATGCCCAGGAGGAGGAGGTGGAGGAGGAGATAACGGCTGTGCTTGTTTCGAGCATCCCTGAGAGAAACTAGATGCCCAGTAGTTCAGAGGACTCTCGGGTTTGAGCACCAGAGGAAACCCCAATGTGCGCAGGCCTGGGGCCTCGGCAGCGTGGGCAGGGTGGGGTGCAGACCTGCAGGATGCCCGCGGGGTCAGCGCCCAGGAGGCCAAGTCGCTGTCTGCAGAGAAGACTTGCAGGCAGCAGGCCCCCACCCCGGGGCCCTGGGCAGGTGAGCTCACCGTGCTTGTGGGCTGCAAAGCAAAGGGGACAGGGGCTGGGCAGAGACGCCGAGCCTTTCCTTCCTACCGCTCGGCCACTCAGAACCGCATCCACGGAGTCCCTGCTGGGTTACAGGGCACTTGGGGGTGCCGAGACCACAGGGGACACCAGATACCACAAGGAGGCCGATCGGCGGCTTGGCCGGACGACCCTTTGCACGTTCTCTTCTCCCTTCCTGTGATGGAGTCACAGCCGCTCAGGTGGGCACCTGGTTTCAGCTAATACCCTTGTCACCTCACTGCAGCTGTATGTGTGACTGGTACCAAATGGCCTGAATGCAGTTTCCGTTAAGATGTCTTCCAAGAGATTCCCTATGACGATTTGGCCTTGAAAGGAAAGGACTGTGAGCACGCCGAAGGAAACCAAGCATAAATTCGACGTCAGTGAGGTAGATATCCATCATGGGGAGAGTGACCTCAAGGCCATACGTTTTGTGCAAAACAACCACTAAGTGCTTTATGAGCCTTAAGAAGTGAAGACGTCCACAAAGAGAGGATGTTGGGTTGTGTTTGATGACTGGGCCCCAGCCGTGCCACCAAAGGCAGGAGGAACGGCCAAATCCCCGGAGTAGAGGAGACACTCACAAGCACCAAGAAGCTGTTGTGGCTAATTCTGGCATCGGAGTATCTATCTGTCACAAGGCCTTGCATCATGCTGTAATGGGCCACGTTCTCATTCTTAGTCCCTCCTGAAACCATGCATGACTTACAACCATGGCGCTTCTGTGGGTGAAATCAAACAAGGCATAACTACAACAGGTTTTGCAAACCAGTGCTCGACTTTAGCATGTAGTTCACTCTGTTCTAAATTCTAACCGTGACCTCCTGCATGGTCATGACCACAATTTCCTGGCCACCAGTGGAGCGTGGGCTGCAAGATGAATGGACGGTGCTGGGAGCTGCCCTGTCCATCAGAGGAACAGCCCACCTGGGACATGGAAGAGAAACGCCACACCGAGGCCTCTCAATCCGCTCTGTCCCATAAAAACGCAAGCGATGCCATGGATGCAATTCAAAATGTATAGTAACCTGCCAGGCGCGGCGGCTCATGCCTGTGGTCCTAGCACTCTGGGAGGCCGAGGCGGGAGGATCTCTCAAGGTCAGGAGTTCAAAGCCAGCCTGAGCAAGAGTGAGACCCCGTCTCTACTAAAAATAGAAATAAATTAGTTGGCCAACTAAAAGTATATAGAAAAAATTAGCTGGGCATGGTGGCACATGCCTGTAGACCCAGCTACTTGGGAGGCTGAGGCAGTACAATTGCTTGATCCTAGGAGTTTAAGGTTGCTGTGAGCTAGGCTGACACCACGGCACTCACTCTAGCCTGGGCAACAGAGTGAGACTCTGTCTCATAAAAAAAAAAAAAAAAAAAACCACACACACAAAACAAAATGTGTAGTAACCATGTTAAAAGTATAAAAATAAGCAGGTGCAATTAATTCTAATAATGTTCTATTTAACCCAACACATTAAAAATTTCTTAACACGAAATCGACACGCAACGACTATTGCATCCTCTTCTCCATATAAGTCTGAAATCCGGTGTGTACTGAAGTTTACACTTGCAGCCCATTGCAATGCAGACCAGACACGTTCCAAGTGTCCAGCAGACAAGAGCCCAGGTGGCCGGTGGCTGCCACACTGGACGGCCCGGCTCCGGGGCAGGGCCAGCAAACCTTTTCTGTAAAGGAATCGATCATAAATATTCTAGGCTCTGCAGGCCGATGGTCTTCGCCACGACCACTCCACTCGGCCACTGCAGCGTGAAAGCAGCCCGAGGTGCTGCTTCAGCAAGTATCTATGGCCGTGAGTCTCAGCAGAGCAGACCTGGCCTGTGGGCCAAAGTTTGCCAACCCCTGATGTGGGTCACTCCATGCCTGAAGCCGTCGGTGTTTCTGGACTCTCTGGCTCAAGCCAATAAATCCTCGCTTAAGCTGTCATCAAAAATTCCCAATTAAGATAGCCACCGCTTTGATCTGCGGTTCGCTCTGCGGGCGCTGGGCCTCACGCACGCATGCACGCAGAGGTCCTCCACGGCCGCACTCCCCGGCTCTCTGCCCACCTCCTGGGAGGATGCTCCTCCCACTGCCCAGGCCTGCCCCTCCAACCCCCTTGCTCTCCCTTCCCTGAGTGGTCGGCTGGTTCGCTGCATTTGAAAAGCTGCAGGGACGTGAGGTTGCCCTCCCGTAAGAGCCAGCACTGTCCGTCATGGACTCGGAATCCCTCATCCAGGGAGTGGGACAACCGTCCGGCTGGCTGAGGGCCGGCTGGACGAATGGGTGGAAAAGGCCCTGCAGGTGCATGGCTTTCGGGCCTAGAGAAAAGCCGCCACCCCTCCTCCCTGGTCACTGCCGCCCCCGGGGCCCGGGGAGCGGGCGGAACCAGCACCGCAGCATCTCGCGCTTGGACACACGGCGGGGTTGGCTAGATGGCTCCAACTGCTGAGTTTAGCTCCAGCCAGGCACTTGCCCAGCCCTGCATGGGGAATTAGTTTCAAATGACAAACATTAGCCTGGTGGCTTCCAAATGCCCTTCCCAGAACCAAAGATGGCCGTGTGGTGCAGCGTGGACCTCCACGGTTTGCTGCCCGGTCACTCACCTTCTCCTGGGCGCCCTGGTCCCCGGCTGGCCCCTGCTGACTGGAGGCCCCTGGCCAGGGAGTCACTGCTAAGCAGATTCTGCTCGGGGAGTGGGGGGGGGTCAGGCTTTCTCCCTCCACTCGGCCCCGACCTGGAGGCTGTCGGCAGCCGCGCCAAGAAAGCGGATTTACCGTGGGAGGAAGCCCATGGCCCGCATGCCGAGGGAAGTGGGTAGAGAAGTGGCAGGAGGGACAAGTGGGCATCGTGGCCTGGACCTCGTGCTGGGGTCTGGCTCATTCTTGCTCTCCTACCAGCTCAGTGCTCCTGGAGGCGTCTCCCAGGAGAGCCCTTTCAGCGAGAGCCCTTTCTGTTTAAGCCCGTTCTGTTTCTACCACCTGCAAGCCAAGGAGTCCTGATTAAGTCCTATTAACAGGTGCAATCGCAGTCAGCTGGTGGGAAGTGGTGGCGAGTGCAGGTGGGACGGGAAGGGTGGGGCTAGAGAGCGCAGGGACAAGAGGGGCTTCGTCCTTGGGGGGCTGGAGCCTGTCTGAGGCCAGGGGCTCCCTCCCCATTCTGTGTCAGTTTCCATAGTCGCTGTCCTGGGCTTAGTTTAGGTTGCAGGGGCGGCAACTCCCTCCCCAGAGGAGAAAGCTCACATTCCCTAGGCGGGGGGAGAACAGGAGGGCGTGGCCAGCTGGGCTCCGCCCACTGAGACTCACCCGGACAGAACTCCCCGCCCACCCCTGCGTCTCTCTTCAGAAAACACTGACATTCATCAACAGCACGTGATGCTTTGGGACCGTGAAGGGTGTGACTTTGGGAGTAAAAACCGAAGCCACCCCAAGCTGGGGAAAGGGGGCTGCTCTTTATAACACACTTCCTGCCGGGAGTGGGGTGGCTTGAACGGTGCCCCCCAAATCCAAGTCTACCTGGAACCTCAGAATGTGATATCATTCCAGATGGAGTCTTTGCAGGTGCAATTAGCCAGGATGAGGTCACACCGAGGTAGAGCGGGCCCTGGTCCGGTGACCAGTGTCCTTAGAAGAAGAGCAGAGGACACACAGGGGGACGGCCACGTGAGGACGGGGCAGAGGTTGGGTGACGCAGCTGCGGGCCAGGGGTCCCCAGCAAGCACCGTAAACCAGGGCCAGGAGGACCCTCCCCCGGGGCTTCAGGGACAGCACAGCCCTGCAGACGCCCTGCTCGAGGACTTCCGGCCTCTGGGACCACCAGAGAACACATTTCTGCTGTTTGAGGCCACCCGAGCTTGGGGCCATGTGTTGCGGCAGCCCCAGGAGCACCCAGCCCCTCCCGAAGCCCCGGGCCCTGTCCCACCGGCTTGCACCTGTGGAGAAGAGTGGGGCTCCCCTGCACGGCCGTGCTGTCCCCCTGCTCCCGCCCTCCTGGACCCTGCTCTGCCCTCAGGCTCTCTTTGCTGATGACCTCAGAGGGTGCCAGTGTCCCCATCCTGTCGGCCGCCCTCTCCTGCCCCCAGAGGCTGCCCCCAGCCCAGAGTGGCGGCTCATGAGTGACTTGCCAAACAGGATCACCCAGCAGGTGAGCTGCAGGGCCCAAATGTCACATGCACTCAAGGAAGACCCACTGGGGCTTTGTTGGCAAAGCAGGGATTAGGCAAGCAACCTCGATGTTTACCAAGGCTTGACATTCGTCCAAACTGCGCCAAGCTCCGGTTGCCCGGATAGGTTCGTTTCTCCTTCCCGCGTCCAGTGGGGGAGATGCTCCTACACCCGTGTGTGCATGAGGTGACGGAGGCCTGGCGTGTCAGCGGGTGGCCCGTCAGTCGGGCTCTGAGCCCCCGTGTGCCACCCCTGACCCTCCGGGGACCCCTGCCCTCTGGGGCCAGACCAGCCCCGCACGAGAGGGAGCTCGGGGCCAGGAGTTTTTCCTGGGAGGTGCCTGGGAGCCGCCCAGCCCCGCCCTCACTTTGCCAACAGGACAGCCGCCAGCACCCACTCACAGTGACAGTTTCTCACATTTTGACTGGAGACCCACGTTCCCTAAATTTGGGCAATTATGTGTTTCCGATGGGTATTAATAGCAGCCACACACATTCCCAAGTCTTGCTTTGTGAAATCGTGAACGACTTGCCCGGCTCCCTCTTTGGAGCTGTCCTGGGTAGGGGAGCGCTGGGTCGGGGACCCCCGGGCTGGCTGTCCAGGGTGCCGGGGTGGGTGTTGGGTACCTCCTGGGTAGGGGACCCCCAGGCTGGCTGTCTGTGGAGCTGGGGGGGGCGTTGGGTACAGAGCTGGACAGGGCAGGGACTCCCTGAGGACAGAGAGCTTGGGGACCTGAACAGAGGGAGTGGGGCCAGGGGACCGTCTCCAGGCCTCACTCGCACCCCTGCCGTGGCTCAGCTGTCTGCCTCCTCCAAGCCCAGCCCGGCCAGGGCGCACCTGGGCGCAGCTGGCATGCTCCCTGCTAAGGGCTGGGCCACAGAGCCCAGGATCCGCCTGGCTGGCAGGACAGGGTCCCAGACCCCAGCCACCGCCTCTGTGCAAGAGGAGGTCATGAAGAGGACAGCCGTGCCCCGCAGGGCGCTGGCTGTGGTCTCCCTAACCCAGACTGTGCCTTTGTGAGAATGAGAACGCCACTCCTTCCTGCCTCCCCGAACACACGTTGCTCCCCGCTTTGCTCCCCACGCAGGAGGCCACCTGCAGTTCCCTGCGGCCTCGGCTCTCGGGTGGAAGGGTGGGAGTGTGTGCTCCCTCTCAGGGGTGTGTCTGCCTGCAGCGCGGCCCCCAGCGGCGTGGGAAGGGGACGGTTGTAACAGCACAGAGAGCTGGCCCTGCCCACGGGTTGAGCCAGGAGCAGAGACCTGGGGGGATCGTCCTCTGGGCCCCCTGTTAGCTCGAGTCCCGCCTGCCCTTAGGGCCTATTCCCCTAACACAGCTCTGGCCACGCTCGGCCTCCAACTATGGCGACGATCTCATGAGAACCTGCTGTCGAGAACCTGCTGTGTGCGCTCACACCTGACGAGACCAATCCCTCTGGACGCAGACATTCTCGCCGCCGGTGGGGACAGCGGGCATCGTGAAAGACAGACGAAAGAGAAGTTCGTTTTGTTTCAGATCCGTTGTATGCAGGGTATAAGATGCCTTCTAAAAATACTCAAAAAATGCAAACTGGGTGGTTGACAGAAAGCTTCCTCGAGATGCAACCGTCCCGGTGAGCTCAGCATTCAACCAGACCCGCGGGGCGAGTGGGTACTCGCACATTTGCCTCTCGTGCTGGACGAGCCCAGGAGGTCTCCAGCCTGCCTCTGTCTCCAGGGCTGGACACGCTCGCTGAGTGGCCTTAGGAGCTCCGGCTCCACCTCCGTAAATGGGTCTGTTCCCCCTAGTCCCGCAGGTGCGGTGAGGACCAGAGGCAGGTACGGAAATCCTGCAAGGGGACACGTTTTTGCTGTTCAGCAGCCCCCTCGCCAGTTGGGGGTGTTTTGTGGCACCAGCCCTAGCAAACTAACCTGGCGAGCTGCCTTCTGGGGTCCGCCTGTCCCGCGTTCTGCATCTGACCCGTCACTGACTGCTCCCCGGCCACGTCCCAGGTGGACGCAGTGTTCCAGGTCTGGGCTTAGAGTGAGTGGGCCAGGAACAGTTCGCAGCCACCCACAAAGGCGTGAGCTTTGCCTTATCCCGTTTAGGGCCACGTGGTCAGGCGCTCACACTTCACCGAGGTGGCTTGAGCGGTGACTGACAGCTGGAAGACGCCGTGGCCCGTCGGCGGCCGGTGTTGTCCACACGGCGCC